>JAQQPU010006504.1:0-13890 GCA_029168905.1 Artemia sp. Kazakhstan ARC1039 | reverse complement strand
TGTCAAGTAAAAGAATATCTACTTACACTTATTTTGCCCAGTAATTTTGTATCTTACGAAGGGGGCACGCAGAAAACTGGTCAACTGGTCAGTAAGTTTAAACTTACTTTCTCTGTTTCATTTTACCATTTGGGTTTTAAGTGCCTGTGCCTGCCCTTATTTTTTAGTACGTTTTTCTGGCCTAAAGTTGTGACTAAAACAGAGTACTTTAGAATCAATGCTCGAATGAAGTTAAACAGCTTTGTTTCGGCGAGGATCCAAACATGGGATCCAGACGTGTTTGGAACAGACTTATCCAACCTGTTCGAATTGAAGGATTGGCTTGAATTTGTTCATTCATTATATGTTTTGAATCAGTCTTTATTATCAATATGCTGTGCATAATAGATTTTTCTTGGAATGATGTATTTTCCATCGTTTTGATTGATTTTTTCTGCAACTGTTTCTGCAGGGGATTGCTTAATTTTGGAATTTTATTTGTTGAGAGCAGGTTCATTTGAACTTGCTTCAATGAAAAGTTACATATTTTAAAGTAGTTTTACAATTTGTATGGTGATAAACGATTTGGTACATATTCGTCCTACAGCTCAGCTGCAATTCAGCCTTGACAAACAATCATTGTTATTATTTAGATATAGTTACCATCAGAGGCTTTAATAATTACCCAAACGGAGTAACAATTAGGGCTCCTAGCCCAGGTGTCATTACGGAAAAATTCGGAGCAATATCCCCCCTCTAGACCAGGGAGCAAGAATTAGTTAAACATTTATGAAAAAATGAAGATTAAAAACACTTCCAATAAAACCTGTCAAGACAAAACTTCATGTAGTACTTGTTCCCCTTAGAAAAGGTCTGGTGAAGCTGTTGGATCTCATTCGTGGTTACTTGAAGAACAGCCTAGGATATCTATATCCAAGATATAGCCTAAGATGATTATTCTCAAGATGGGGCGCAAGACATCTATACCCAAAATAGAAACTAGGATCCCTATACCCAAGATACAGCCTAAGATTAACATATGCTATCTAGCTGATTTCAAAATAATAAAATTAATACATAGCGTTAATTTATATTATCTTGGATACTTAAATTATATATTCATCATTATGTTATTAACTTAACATATTATTTTGGAAACATTATTTTAAATCAAAATTATTTTGGAAAATCCTGGAGGTTTTTAATTCATTAGTATTCAATTGCTGGAGGTATTCTATGGGAGGTAATAGGCTGGATATAAAAGATTGGAGCTGTTACGGCGTTGTGAAATGATTTAGGGTCTCTGCTCCGTCGTAATCTCCTTCCTCTGTCCTTATCCCCAAAAGGAAAACCCTGCTTGCGTTGCCTCATAGTGGGGTCAGGGTAGACTTTTCACGAGTTACCATAACCAGAACCGTGACTGCAAACAGCGCTGCAGGGTGACCGTGTGGAAGTAACCCTCGAGGAAATTACAGCCTAGTAAACAACAGAGCATTTGACCTGGATTTCATTTGTCAACATTGGCTTTTTTTGTGCTGAAAAACCTCTTCCTAGCTGACCTATCCGTTGTAGGCTGCCTCCTCATTGTAGCATAATATTTTTGTCATGAATATTTAATGAGTCGAAGGTAATAAGCTTGAGATTGGTTACTTGACCAGGATTTTAACTGTTGCTGATGCAGCCTCACCAAGTGTGGAAAACCATTTTCTGACCAAGATGGGCCAAGGATTGGACATAGTCTCTAGTCACACCGGAGGTTCCAGGGACTTCTTCTTGCATGCATGAGAAGTTGTTCTTGTCCTCATCCTGCGCTGGCATTTGGGATTGTCGGTTTTCCTGAGACAGTTGTAATTTTAATGAATTGAATAATGTGGATAATGCAATTTGGAATGTTACAACGTAAAAAAAAAACTATCGTATTGATATATATACTGACAAATTTACACGCTTTGAACTGGACCTTTTAAGAGTTTCAGAAACTAATATCCAAGGGGGTAGGAAACATGAAACTAGGTGACATAGAATCTATTTACTCTGAAAGGAAGGTGGGGTGCATAGGCAGGGAGTAGGGCTCGTAATGAATAATAAACCTGCTTTATTAGGTTTATTAGGTTATGAAGGTATTAATAATGAAATAATAATTTTTCATTTATAACCAAAACTACTACAACTACTACTACTAACAACTCAAATCAGCACCAAGCCGCCTGAGGTCACAACAGCTACGCATGCTCCTCCTCCATCCCAACCTATTCAAAGCCTCCCTCTTTACACCCTCTCAGGAAGTTCCCATTTCCCTTAAATCTGTCTTTATGACATCCTCCCACCCTAACCATGGATGACCTGCTTTCCGTTTAGCCCTAGACGGTTGGCCGAGAAGGACAATCTTCGGCATTCCGTCATCCTTTATTGGTAGAGCGTACCCTAGCCATCTCAATTTTTCTCTCATTATAGCCATAGAAACCACAATTTTCATACAGCCTATTGTTTGAAATACAGTTAGTCAGCCGGGTACCCAGAACAATCCGTATGCATTTTCTCTGGAAAACATCTAGCAAATCTTTATCCGCTTTACGGAGTGCCCAGAACCACAGTGCTTCACACAGTGCCCAGTGCTTCAGAACCACATTTGACCACTGTCATCACTGTAGCTTCAAATATTGTAATCTTGTTTTGCAGGCTTATCTTCCTATTCTTCCAGACTTTTTTAACTGTGAAAAAACACCCTGAGCCTTGGCTATTCTACTTTTAACATCTTCACTGCTCCCACTGTGTTTACTAGTAATACTACCAATTTAAGTGAAGTTGTCCACCTGATCAATCTTTGCGTTACCCAACATCACCTTTTCATCTTCATTTATTCCTAGCCTTAGCGACTTAGTCTTCTTAACTTGAATTTTTAAACCTATTCTAGCACCCTGAACTGGCAAAAACTCTAATAGTTCATTCAGTTTGCTTACACTTTCATATAAGATGGTCAAATCATCAGCATAATCTAAGTCTAAGAAATTTTTTTCTCCCCATTTCATTCCATGTTCTGCCATTGCCTTTCCTGTGCTTCTTAAGACAAAGTCCATCAAAATGATTCGCATAAGGGAGGATAGAACACAATCCTGCTTAACTCCTGATTTAATAAGAAACCAGTTGCTAACCTCATTTCCTACCTTAACCTTAGAATTGTTATTCTCGTACATAGCACTAATCACTTTAATGTGTTTGTCTGGTATACCATACAAGGATAAGACCTTCGCTAAAGCTCTTCTATCAACAGAATCGAATGCTTGCTCATAATCTATAAAACTGAGGACCAAAGGTGTTTGATCACTCAGGCACTTCTCAATTAATAACCTAAAAGTCAAAATTTGGTCGACACATCCTCTACCCTTTTTAAGACCGCACTGTTCTTCTCTTATGACACTGTCTACAGCATCTCTCAGTCTAAAAAGTATGATGTTACTAAGTAATTTGCTACCTACCGAGACCAAGCTAATGCCTACATGATTAACATACTCACTCTATTCAACTTTGTTATACAGTGGCTTAATTAAGGTTTTCCTAAAATCACTTGGTACTTCCCTTTTTTTGAAAATCATATTCATAAGCTTTTATAACCGAAAAGTGCAGATTATCGGTTATAGTAATACATTCCCCTTTAGAGCAGACCAGGGGCGGATCCTGTTTTTTTAGATGGGGGGGGGGGCAAAATAGGTTGATCTGATAAACTTGCGTTTGGAGCAAGTTTAATTAACGCAAATTTGCGTTAATTAAGTAAATTACACTACTTTAGACGACGTTAGGGGGGGGCACGCGCCCCTCGCCCTCCCCCTGGATCCGCCACTGGAGCCGACAGATGAAGGTAGTAGTGACACAGATGAAATTTATTTACAGATACAAAAACAAATACACAGGATCCCAGGCAGAGATGTGGTATTTTTATTAGAGGATTTTAAGGCCCAGATTGGTGTAAATAAGGATATATGGTATCCTAGCCTAGGGAAATTTGGTGTAGGAAGAGTCAATAGTAACGGTTATAGACTGCTGCATTTGCGTAGGTATAACAATCTAGCTATAAGCAATACAATATTGGACATAAAGTGGCCCATAAGTTAACATGATATTCACATGATGATCGGGCAGCTAACTTTATCGGACAGCTAATGAAAGGCAGGAAAAAAACTTCAGCTGTCCCCCGAGGAAAAACTGAGATTTTGTCATTCATCAGTGGATCTGGAGAGACTGAAAGAAGATTTGAGTGCATCTTCGTGAGACGTATTGCCAGAAAATATTAATTTGGGCAATGTTTACGTTATATACGGCCAGTTTTACGATACCGTTAAGGAGAAACTTACGTCTTATCACCTAAAGAATCCTTTAAGGAATCATCGGTCAAAAAGATCAACGCCCATCTGGAACCCCCAAGTCAACAGAAAGGACGCAGAAAGAGTATAAGAGTAATAAGAGTATAAGGACATACCGATTGATGCAAAGTTAGAAGCATTTAAGCTCTACCGTAATACAGCGTTTGACAGCTTTATACACAAGATCCTCATCGTTAAGCTTTCTCATCACGGTGTTTGCGTGGAAGCATTGTCTTGGTTCTCTTCATATCTTACTTGCCAATTCATTGCTACTGAAACTACAGACGAGAATGTTTCAATTGAATATGGAGTACCCCAAGGTTCAATTCTTGGGCCAGCCCTCTTCCTCATCTATGTCAACGATCTCTACCGACTTTTTAGAACCACAATTACCAATGTCTGCTTCGGATTGTATCATAAAATTACTCCCAGGCTGTGTTGACGTCCACATCTGATAGTCAAGAAGAATTGATGGCATTTGCAGATGACTCTACTCTAGGTGCCGGGGTTTAGGATGAATCATTCATAACGCTAAAGCTTCGAACAATGACTCAGAAGATACTTAATTGGTTTGACGTAAAATTACTAGCTTTAAATGTGGAAAGTCTTACATTCTTATTTTTTCTCGTATTGGTATGAGCTCCTCCTCAATAACTCAACTTCGTATACTAAGAAGCTCCATAAATAACCCCTGTACCGATATTTGAAATTCCTAGAGGTTATATTGAATGAAAATATATCGTTTAAGTGGCATATTCCGGTAATAAGAGTGAAAATTTCACTTGGACTTGGAACCATTCGAAAATTAAAGCGAGTGTTTCTTTTTCCTGTCCTCCATCTTTTATATATCTCTCTTATTTATCCTTATGTGTGTTATTGTTTGTCTGTGTAAATGTCTATATTTCCTTCTTCTTTTCCATCTATTCACCAGCTTCAAGAGAAAGCAGCCAGGGTTCTCTACAGTCAACTACGCACACTCCTGTTCATCCCATGAAGATGAAGGATATTTATATTATATCCCTGTCTTTGCTGGTAAATTAATACTTCCACGGAGAGCTCCCATGTTGTTTTTCTGGACTACTTAAACTAGTAAAGAAAGCAAATCCGTACACAGGGGGATGTAATTATTCCGGCCACTCCCTCAGTACCTTCAGACTTCAGCCTGGCCGTGACTGTGGGGCAAGCTTGGAACTTGATTGGAGATGTGAAGTGGAGGCAATGGATAAAATCACTGAAAATCTGGAAGATTTTCAGTGAGACGGACGGCTAAGTATTTCAGCCAGACGGCTAAGTATTAATATACTGTACTGGTATATTAAGAATGGAGAGGGAACAGTTAATCTAGACTTTAATTAAAGTATGAGTCAAAGATAGAAACGGGATGGCTCTTGCGCCGTTCGGCAATGCAGGCCATTATCTTAGTTTAATTTTTATTTTGTGTCCTCTCATTCCTGCTTTTTCTATATGAAAACCATATAGACATTTTCAGTTATTTTTCAGCAACATTTTTTACTACCTATTAGGACTTTTTCTCAAGGTTTGTTGATAAATTTACTTCAGAAGATTGTAATTGTAATTGGATTCATATAGATGGCTCTCGCGCCGTTCGACCAATACAGGCCATTATCTAAGTTTAAATATATCCTGCTAAAACCTGCGCGTCGCAGTGGATAGCGTGTTAGGATTCTGCTCCAAAGGTTACAGGTGCATATCCTGCCGAAGGCAATTTTTTTGTAAGAAGAAAACCATATAGACTTTTTCAGTGATTTTCGTTCTAGTTTTAGTTACCATGATCAGGCAGATTGAAGCCTCCGCTGAGATTATTCGGCTAAAATCACTTAGCAAATTAAATTCAACCGTTTTGGTGCCATCTGTACTAGCGGTTTTAAGTTTGCTGGACTTACTGCAATCTGAAGCAGTTGACTCTCGCACTACGCATAAAAGGAGACATACAAAACAGCGTGGATGAAGAGAGCAGGCTTTAAAGCAGGAAGGCGAAGATCCCTTGATTGTCTACCAATATTTGCTATTATGACTGAGAGACACTCGCGCACAAACAACCGGTGGTCTTCGACCTACCAGAACATTGTCTCGATTCGACTCACGGAGCTCCCACCTTTATTCTTTCCGGCAGCTGCTAGTTCACCTATCAACTCTACCTATTGCACACCACAAGTACTATGACCTGAACCACCTTGTCTGAAGAGAATAATGCCCAATGTGTTACTCTGTAACACCCGATCTCTTTCCAACAAAATGGATGAACTTGAAACTATCCTGCGGAAAAATAACATAGCTATTGCTGCAATTACCAAATGCTGGAATGTGACAATCCACAAGATTCAGACCATGAGTCTCTATGGATTCACACAAAGCCTAAGTCACTACCTCGCCATTTCTCTTGCATTATTTTAGTGGCAGTCTACAACCCTGAGAGTGCCAGAAATCGTGAAGAACTGATTTTGCACCTCCAGAAAGGAGTAGACTATTTTCGCACCAAATTCAGTTGTCCGGCCATTGTTGTGTGTGGCGATTTTAACCAAACTAACAAGCAGTACTTGGCTCACAGCCTCGGACTCAAACATGTTGTAAAATCTCCTACCCATATAGCCAGTGGAACATTGGACCTGATCCCAACTAATTCCGACGATTTTCACACCGACCCGGTCTGTTTGAGTGCACTAGGAAAATCTGATCACTTTACTGTTCTTTGGAAAGCAAAAGCTCCGACAAAAAGACCGAAACGAACACAGTTTGTCGTGCGTCCCACCACTGAGTCAAATATTTGTTCTTTCGGACGCTGGATCAGCCAACATGATTTCTCAGAAATCATAAATGAACAGAATCTTGACAAGAAGACTCAGCTTTTCAACTCTGTCTTGTACGAAAAATACAAGGAGCACTTTCCAACAAAAACAGTCCATAGATCTGATGCCCGATTGCGCAACAAAGTCGTTGCTCTTTGTTGCACAGCCAGAAGAACTTACGCATCTAAGCATGTTGATCCTACCCTATTCAGTAACAGTAAAAAATGGCATGACTCAGTGAAAAGGTTAACTGGTAAAACCCGTGATCCTCACTTAAAAATCCTGATAGAGTACGATACTTATGTAACAGCTACTGAGGTTAATGGTGTTTTTGCTGGTATTTGAACCACTTACCCGAGTTTTTCACAAGAGGAATAGCTGTAGTCCTTGACATTAGTGCACCTTGCGAACAACAGCCGTCAGTTGGGCCCCATCAAGTGTGCACAGTACTACTGAAGCTCAAACCTTGTAGCTCCTCATACCCTGGAGAAATCCCAGTGCGTCTCTTTCGTGAATTTGCGCCCTTCCTTGCTACCCCTCTCTCTAGTATCATCAACCTTTGCATAACCCTCGGCAAATTTACCAACCCCTGGAAAAAATCCTACATCAAAGTGATCCCTAAGAAATCCCCACCAAAATCATGCGATGACTTAAGGCCTATCTCACTGACTCCCTGCATGGCCATGGTAACAGAGAACTTCGTTGCAAGACTGCTGATGAATGATATAGAATCAAATATAGACCTTTTCCAGTACGGATGCCTGAGCGGCTCCAGCACGTCAGTGTACTTAGTGCGTCTGTATGACGACATTCTATCGTGGCTCGAGAAAGGGAAAAGCTTCGTAGACTTTGCCCTCGCTGATTACAGGAAAGCCTTCGATCTCATCAACACATTATCGCTCTCAATAACCTAGGTGAAATGAGTGCCAAAAGTGACTTGCTGGGCCTAGTCGCTGATTTTCTTTCCCAGCGGGTTCAGCGCTTAGTAAAGACGATTCAAATTCTGCATTTCTCCCAATCACTTGCGGTGCCACTCAGGGCACTAAACTAGCCAGAATTATTTTCCTCGCTGTGATTAACTTTATCCTGCGTACTTTCAATGACAGATATAAATTCGTTGATGATCTGTCATTCTTACTCAAATACCTACTAGAAGGCCAATCAGCGATCCCCCATTTGATCCTAGTCTACCCACGGTTTTTCAGAATGAATGTGAGCGAGCTAGTCTTACCCTCAATGAGCTGAAGTGCAAGGTGTTGCGTTTCAACCCTCTTAAATTGGACTTTCAAGAGCCCCCTTCCTTGTTTAAAACAGTTGGCAGTGAGAAAATTCTGGGGGTAATTTTCTCCGTTGACTGCAAGTTCAACAACCACGTAAGTGACCTTGTGCGAAAAGGGTATGCAGCGCTGCAGTCACTGATTACCATGATGCGGTTCTGGTTCAGTGTGAAATGAATGAGGCTTGCATTCAAGACTTATATCCTACCCATCATTGAATATGCGTGCCCAGTGTGGGGCCCTAGTGTACAGTTGAGTGCAGGGATGTGTCAAAATATCGAAGCTATTCAAATTCGGGCTTGTAAGATTATGCTTGCTCAGGCCTTCACTACCTATGACAATGCACTTAAGGTTCGTGGTCTGGAGTCACTTTTTAACCGCCGTCAGAGACTTATTTGCCAGCTCGGCCATTTCCTACTCCGTAGCAGCAAACACAGGACGATCCTGCCCCCACTAGCCCCCGTTACGTCCCGTACCCGAAGACAATACAAGCTCAACCTTGTGACATGCCGTACGACTCGCCACCGGCATTCCTTTGTCCCCTTTTTTACAGACATGGTCAGCAGATCCTAAGAAAAGTAATATGGTTTTATTCATTTTTTGTTGTCGTATTTGTTATTTAACTTTGTCGTATTTGTAAAAACCCTCGGTATTGGTGCTTTTAGCGCTAAAAAAAGTAAGTTTAATAAAATATGTCTATGTCTATGACCACAATTAGTGATAAGGAAAGAGTTAAAGAGCGATGGGCAGAACATTTGTAAAGGTGCTCAACAGGGGTAAAGTTACAAGAAAATATATAGAAAAGATCGAATAAGTTTGTGACAGTTTGGAAGTGGAAGATATATTTTGTGAGGGACAGTACTAAAACTATTAAAAGTAAAAAGGCTCCTGTTGCTGATAGTGTGGTAAATCGGTTTTTTCAAATACGGTGGTTGTGAAGTTAAAGATAAATTACTGAAGATTATGAATAGGTTTTTTGAATAGGTAAAGTACTTAGCAATTTTAGGAAAACTTTGAGGTAACGCCTATATATAGAAGGTGATAAGAGTGATTGTGACAGTTATAGAGGTATTAGCTTGGTTTATGTCAAAAGCAAATTACTTAGTATAATGATACTTTTTAGACTTAGAGATACTGCAGATATAGTTTTAAGAGAGGAAAAGTGTGGTTTTAGAAAGGGGAGAGGATGCGTCGACCAAGTTCTTCGTTCCTTGTATAGTTCTTGGTTTAAGTAGTATCCTTGCCTAGTTCTATGTGCGAAAACAATATTGATGCGGTTAAGGTAGGAAATGAGGTTAATAGTTGGTTTCATAATGAATCAGGAGATAAGAAGGGTTGCCTCCTGTCCATATTTATATGGATCATTTTGATGATTTTGTCCTAAGGTGCAAAACATGTCCTAAGGTGCTGTGAGACACACAGAACCAAATGGGGAAGTAAAACTCTCATAGACCTAAATGAGGCTGAAGGTTTGAGCATCCTAGATGGAAATGTTAGGTGCAGTAAGATGTTAAAAGTGGAATAACCAAGGCCCAGGGTGTTTTATCACCTTTGAAGAAGTTTTGGAAGAATAGGAAGATAAGTCTGCGAACCGAGATTAGAATATTGGAAGCTACAGTGATGACAGTGGTCAAGTATGGTACTGAAGCTTGGGCACTCCGGAAGGTGGAGGAGGATATTTTCTAGAGAAATTGTCTACGGATTGAATGGGTACCCCTCTGACTAACCGTATTTCAAACAGTAAGCTGTACGAAGAATCTGGTTCATTCCTGCTTTCTAGGGTTGTAATTAGAGAACGGTAAGTTGGCTAGCACTTGTTCTGTGGATTAAGGATGTCAGATTGCTAAGGATCGTTTCTTTTCAGCCATCTTGTCAGCGGGTGAGTTGGCTAGCACCTGTTCTGTGGATGAAGGATGTCAGATTGCTAAGGATCGTTTCTTGTCAGCCATTCATATAGGGTCAAACGAAAATCAGGTCATCTCTGAATGGGATGGGAGGAGGATATAAGGAAATATTTGAGGGAAATTAAAGCTTCCTGGGAGGGTGTAGAGAGAGGGGATTTTAATAGATTAGGATGAAGGAGGAGCTTGCTTAGCTGTGTTGGCCTCAGGCAGCTTGTTTCTGTAGTGAGTTGTAGTATTAGTATTAGTAGTAGTAGTAGTAGTAGCAGTAGTAGTAGTAGTAGTAGTAGTAGTAGTAGTAGTAGTAGTAGTAGCAGTAGTAGTAGTAGTAGTAGTAGCAGTAGTAGTAGTAGTAGTAGTAGTAGTAGTAGTAGCAGTATTTAATTTCCTAGTAGAGGCATTTTACAAGTATGGTATAACAGGTAGGACCAAATAATCAAGAAGAATTGGCATACCAGGTCTTTTAGTTCTTAATTGTATTTATTTTTCTCACAAAAATTTGGCGAATACTAAGGCAAATTTGGTGAATAACCTATATTTCGTCTTTTTTCTTTGGTTCGTATGACCAGAGTATACATGGTGTACGAAACCACAGGATGGCTGTCCCCAAACTTTCTGAATTGCACTTTCTGGCTGAAGGGCCATGAAACAGAGATCGGTGGTGCCGATAGAAACTGTGAAATCCAGTGCCGTGTTCTTTACCTTTTTTTAAAGTCTATATGTACCCAACATTTTTTTGTTGTTTCTTGAACATTTGCCTTTAGCTATTCGGTAATTACTAAATTTGTACCTATCGTAAATAACAATTGTAAGAACATCTAAAAGCATAAATAGTAACAAAAACCACATTGCCTTTCCATTATACAAAAACCAAAAGGTAAAACAATTAAGAATTATTCTAAAATAGCGAAAAATTTTCTAAATAAATATTTCTACTCTACATCTAAGAGCGTCATATAAAGAAAGAAAAACGAGCAAAAATGGGGTTTTTATAGGCCAAATGACGATACTGAAAAAACAAAGCGAATATTTCGAGAGGACAAATGCCTCTCTTCTTCAGCGCGAAACGAAACGATGTAACAATAAAAGCCAAAAATTAAAAGAATTAAAACCAACTACCTAACAACCATAAAAGCGAGTTATTCGCCAATATCCGCGATTTGCACAAAATCCAAAAAAACTGAACTGCCATCGACGGATACTAGTGAGCAACTGACAGATGAAAGGAATCAATTCATTCACTCGAAAAAACAAAACGAACCAGCAATTAAATAAGTTGGAAAACTATGTCATTTGATTTCGGATTTTAATTAAGGCATTTCTTGCAGACACCCTTTGAGACCTAAGGGGTTGTTTACGTGTTTGATTAGAAGACTGGGAAAGTGGTTCAAGGTTTATTTCAGGGATTATTAACGTATCGGCTTCTCTTTTGAGAAAACCGAAATATGACTCGTTTATTCTTAAATCACCGGAATCTCTGTTTAAAGCTAGACCTAAATGTTGGTATTTATAAATTTCAACAGCTTCTCTGTAGTGCTGGACAATACCTTTATCATGCGAAATAAGAATAGCTTGATTAAACAAAATAGTATGGTCTGGTTTTTCAAAAATGTGCTCTGTAAGGGCAGAGTCAAAATTTTCTGGTTTTTTCTGCTTTTTAAGTGTATTATTAATTGAACTAGAATGCTGGGTTTATCTATCTGTTAGTCGCTGATTTGTTCTTCCGATATACCAAAGACCACACGAACAAGGAATTCTGTAGACACCGGAGTTTTCACCTATCGGAATAGGGTCTTTACCTTGATAAATGTGGGACCTGATAGTTTTTCTGGGTCTATAATAAGTGTAAATGTTATTTTTCCTTAGATTTTTTGAAATGTGGTCTAAAATCCCTTTAATGTATGGGAGACCAAGATAAACTGAATATTCCCTTTGATTTGTGTTTTCTGTGGAACTATCTGATAATCTTTTAATGCATTTTGTAATTACAGAATTTATTAAACTAATTGGATAACCATTCCCAAATAAAATATCTCTAAGGTGGTTGAGTTCTAAATCCAAGAAACACGTTGAACAAACTTTCAATGCTCTATCAACTAGAGAAGTGACAACTCCTCTTTTCACAGCAGGAGAATGATTGGAGGAATAACTTAAGTAACGGTCATTATGTGTGGGTTTTCTATATACACTAAACTCGAAACATGAATCATTTCGGTGCACCAGAAAGGAAGACGCCTCTCTATCTCTGATTCCTGAGTAAATTTCAGTTTTGGATCCAAGGAATTGAGCAAGTGAAGAAAAGAACCCAGGGACTCGTCACCATGCTCCCATAAATAAAAAATGTCATCTTTAAAACGAACTCAAAATTCAGGTTTACAAGAACTTTGCAAAATAGCCCTTTCTTCAAGGTCTTCCATGAAAATATCAGCCTGTATTGGAGAAAGGGGGGCACCCATGGAGAGCCCATATTTCTGTCTATAAAAAATGCCTCTATAATGGAAATAAAAAGAAGTTCTGTTACAAAGGGCTGTAAGCGAAAGAAGTGTCTGATTCGAAAGAGTAGAATTTTCTGATATAGATGGGTTAGAATTAAGTTTTTGATCCAAAAACAGTTCGGCCTTTTGAGGATCACAATTGGTATACATTGGATCTGCATCAAAACTGCCAATTCTTGTATTTGGTTTAACCGAAACTTGCTTTACCTTGGAAACAAAATCAGTGGAATTTTTAATGTAGGATTTTTGAGCCTGAATTAGTGGGCGAAATATCACTGATAAGAATTTTCCTATTTTTGCTGTAGGAGAATTAAAAGAAGAAACAATGGGTCGAAGTGGATTACCGGGCTTATGAACTTTAGGAAGACCATAAAAGCGAGGGGACGTGCAACCGCGTGGGTAAAACCTTTTGTACAACTGATCTGTAATTTCAGTAGAGTTGACCTTTTGAATTTGCGCGAAGCTATAGCAATTTCCATGTTATTTGCGTACAGGTATAGCAATTTCCATGTTATTCTACTACTTTACGTTCTTTCCTATGCTCGTCTGGATTTGCTGGCGCCCCTGTACCAAACAGGTTTTTCTGCTAGGTATTCTATTCTACAGGGCATTACACCTTTGCCAAGAGATTTACGCAATACCGGTCCTATAGGTAAACATTTCTACGACGCTGATTAAGGACAAGTTTTTCTGACGTACAGACAGGCTTTTTTTTTTGTTTAGCATTTGCAAAAAAGGGGTAATTAGTGATTGGAAATTTTTTTAATGCTTTTACAATCGGAGATGTTTGATTAACCCTTGCAAAAAAAGGGGTAATGGGATTTGCAAATTGGAGGTAATAATTTATTTTAGTAAAGTAATTATTTATTTTAGTAAAGTAATAATTTATTTTAGTAAAGTAATAATTTATTTTAGTAAAGTAATAATTTATTTTAGTAAAGTAATAATTTATAAACAAAAAAAAATTTTTAAACACGAAAAACGGGTTTTAATTTTCTAACAAGCAGTGAACTACAAAACAATTAATTATGCACAAAAGCTCCGAATATTTCGGCCCCACATCCGGGAGCCTT
>JAQQPU010006503.1:11736-42288 GCA_029168905.1 Artemia sp. Kazakhstan ARC1039 | reverse complement strand
CCCCCCCCCCTCCTAAAAAATACCAATGACTCTACGAGTCATTGAAAAAAAAAGTTCGGCCCCTCCTCGGCAGTTCAGTTAGCAGTAAGGCTTAGGTTGAGAGCACACTCTTTTTCTACTTGTGAATGTGCTAAAGGATATCGAAAAAAGAGGTGATTTCTTGGTCTTGTGTGCACTCGATGTAGCAAGAACTTTTGACTCGTGTAAATTGTCGAAGGATTTACTTGAAGCCCTTTTGAAAGGTACTGATGCTGCAGTAATTATTTGTTTCAGATATATGTATGGAAATCTGAAAGCTGTTATTAAAGATGGTATTCTGCCATTATTGATCCTGTAAGGTATACGCCAAAAAGCTTTGACCTCTCTAGTTTTGTTTAATAATTGTGTTACTGGTGATCAGGATAAGTTGTACTGTGCGTTTATCTTCAAAGGAGTTGATCTCTCGTTAGTTACGTTTGCAAAATGACTTACTGAACCATTCGTGCATTTTCAAACAAGAATACTCTTCGACTTTTGAGCTTCGCCAAGAGCATTATGAGCTCAATGGTTTAAATTCTAATTCTCATAAAACAGTTGCTCTACCATTTAACTATAAAGGAAATAAAAATTCTTTAAATCTATCCATCTCTGAAGTTCTTTTTGCCAGCAGCCTTAGATACCTAGGTATGCCTATTGGAGTAAATTCGAAAAAAAACTGCAAACCTGGCTCTGGAAAATTATGTTAATAAAATAGGGGATGTGTATGCATCCCTGGCTTCCAACTGTGGTAAGAGAAAGCAAGGTTCATCACCTTTACTTCAAATAACAAAGTATTTAATAGAACTGACAACATGGACAAGTGACTCTTTTTTGCAGAGAAACTGTCAATTGGTAAACCCAGCTGGGGTTACTGAGAAGCGTATTCATGATTTCTCTACTGAATACCGTAAGTCTCCCTATCTTTCGTCATTTCTGTTTGTCCCTTGTTCGTAGTTGTAAAAATGTGTTTTCATCTCTGTTGCCTCTTTTTGGTTTTACTTGATTTTTACTCTGACTTTTTCTGGGCTCTCCCCAGTTTTTTTTTTTTTTTTTTTTGACAGGTTATAAATAAAATGATGATGATGATTTTTAATTCTCTTAATTCTTTTTTTTTGTATTTTTTTGTTTGTTTGTTGGTTTTTTTTTTTTTTTTTTGGGGGGGGGGGGGTGTTGAGTTATCATTACAAATAACATAAAGGCTAAAGAAAATAATTTGAAATATAAAATTAACGGCTTCTCTGGAATGGATGCCCCGTAATGAATGTGTACGAAAATACAGGATTTGACTAAGAAGTACGAGTAATTACTTCCCGTGGACTTGCTCTGGCACTGGTATTTATTGTACACCTTGCAATTTCACCCCGCAAGGGGTTCACCCCTTGCGATTTAAAGCGCGTCTACTAGGTGTACATTCAAGGTAGTATTCAGGGGTTTGACTCCCTCCACTAAACGTTTGTCCGACCCGTACAAACGTAATCAAATGCATAAGTACATATTTTTTATGTTTTTTGTGCACCCCCCCCTTCCCTGTCGAAAAAAAATCTTGCATAGGGGAGAGATGGGTGAAACCATACGGGGGCGACTCCGTACGTT
Organism: Artemia sp. Kazakhstan ARC1039; assembly: GCA_029168905.1. Taxonomy (NCBI): domain Eukaryota; kingdom Metazoa; phylum Arthropoda; class Branchiopoda; order Anostraca; family Artemiidae; genus Artemia; species Artemia sp. Kazakhstan ARC1039. The sequence goes on along the minus strand of JAQQPU010006503.1, from coordinate 40,677 downwards.
TGACCTCTTTTCTAAAGTTTTTGAGGTACTCCATTCGAAAACTTCCCACTAGATACCCTTCATGTAACGCACATTTGGCGCAAGTTTTAAATTTTGGATAAAAGAGAAAACCAAGAAAAGAGATAAGGAACTTTTATATGCTTGCTGGAAATCATGACACATGTAGTCTGTGTCAAATATTTTCTATGTTATTGTAGCTTTTGGACCGTAAGATAGCAGAATCAGACAAGGTATACCCCTGCTATCTGCATGGCAATTTTCATCAGTAAATATCAGGCTGTTATCAGGGGCGGTTCCAGGATTTTTTTTTGGGGGGGGGGCACAAAATAGGTTGATCTAATAAAAAAATTAGGGGGGGGGGCGCAAAATAGGTTGATCCGACAAACTTGCGTTTAAAGCAAGTTTAATTAACGCAAACTTGGGTTAATTAAGTAAATTACGCTACTTTAGACTACGCTAGTGGGGGAGGGGGCGTGCGCCCCCCTCTCCTCCCTTCCCCTTGGATCCATCACTGGCTGTTATCTACGAAAAAATAAATTTTCAAAATCTCCTTAACATGGGGCAACTGCGAACACTTTTTTGGGGGCGATTCCGGACACTTTTCATGGTGTCTTGTTTTGCCTCGTACTGACAGCAGTTTTTCGTAACTTAGAAAATGGAACTATATGTAGTTGGGGGTAGAACATTGGTAAAATTGATAGTGTTCCTGTTGTGTTATAGAGGACCTGAAATTATATATTTTTGCCTATCAAAGTTTGTTTTCCACATTTACACTTAGACAAAAGTTACCCCTTGCCTTACAGCCTAGCCTATTTAAATACAATTATTCTGCATAACAATCATTGTCTTAGATTAAATTTGTCCAAGATTCAGTCTGCCTATTTCTTAGATATTTTGTTCCAACTTTAAGATCCTGTGTTCAAAATTGGACAACACTTTCCATGATTACACCATCAAACTTGCTTATGGCCCTAACTCCTGAAAGCATCAGACCAGATCCACAAGCAAAACTGAAATTGGGTCCACGCAAAAACTGTAGAAAAGGCAAAAGTGGAATTCTGACAGAAACGCAAGGAAAACGGCTCTAGAAGCAAAGACTCAGCTAAGGCTTGCTAAGAAAAAAGAAAAAATCACTAAAAAAAGTCAAAGGTTTCATTCAATGCTGACGAAACTAGAGACGGCATATCAGACATATATATGCCACTCAACGACGAGTTGGATGGTAAGTCTTTACATTGTGGAAGTATTACTGAGTTTGAGATTGATTAAATAAAAAAAAACAAGTTTTTTCAACTGAAAGTAAGGAACGACGCTGAAGCTTAAAACGAACAGAAATGATTCCGTATATGAAAGGGGCTGTCCCCTCCTCAACGCCTTGCTCTTTACGCTAAAGTTTGACTTTCTCACAACTCTATTTTTTTTAAACAATGAAAAACTTTAGCGTAAAGAGAGAGGCGTTGAGGAGGGGGCAGCCTCTTTCATATACGGAATAATTTCTGTTCGTTTTAAGTTTCAACGTCGTTCCTTACTTTCAGTTGAAAAAACTTGTTTTTTTTTTATTTAATTTTTGAAGGTTTTTGAATTAATGCAGGTTTTGATTTTGGCTCACCGTACATGAATAATTAAAAAAAAATTGAATATTAATTTTACTTTTATTTGGTTAAATGACCAAACAACCAAAGCCCTGTGATTTGGCCAAATTTCCCATAACATAAATGTAATGTTGCATTTAACTTGTATATTATCTGAATTAAATGTAATCTTATCTGAATCTAATATTGCAAGCATTAATTAAAAAATGTCCAGGAATGCCCCATGTGTGTCCGAAGTCACCCCCTGGTTGGGGTGACTTTGGACACTGGAAGAGGTCACACATTTTTGGGTCCCTCCAAGAAACGACTCGATGGATGTCATTGAAAAAAATCCCCAATAAAAGTTAATAATTGAGTTATATATTCGTGTAAAAAGGAAATTTGAATTTTTAGAAATTTGCCTTGTTGGGGTTAAAATCCTCAAAATGTACGGTTTCACCCCTTTCTCCCCATCATAGGGCTATTTTGTCAAATATACATTTATGGGGCGTCCTTTTTTTAAATTCAATTTAAATAACATGGATTCAAATTGCAATTCGGAACCAAGTAAATCTGAAAAAGAAAGAAGTCCTTATTTCAAATCTGTAAACCAGTTGTTTTCTTTAACCTCTATTTTACCCTTTTATGATAGCTGAACCATGACCCCCAAAAAAGCGAACAAAATACTGTACAGAAATAACAATTTTAAAATAAATAGCAAACTTCAAGATTTTCTACGCCATATATTCTATCTGTATTTTAAAATATAGGTAAAATATTCAAAACTCCCTTCTTTTCTTCATTCTAATTATTTTTCTAACTTTCGTTTCGGCTGCTAAATTTTTTAGGGGTCAACAGTTTTAAAGGGGGATTTACATGGATGAATTGCGCACAGGACGGGACAACAAAAGGCAAAACCAACGACGAATTATTTTGAGACAGGGAATTTTTTTTAAATGAATATTTGGGCTCTATATCTCATAGCAGTCATCAGCAAGGCAAATAGTATTATTAATAATCTAGTCTTAAATTCAACAACCTTCTTAATCAAATCAAGAAAGCCTTAAACGAGACCCCTCGGGAACCACTGACCTAATTGTTTATACAGTCACCTGGTAATTATATTCTGTTCTTAGTTAATTATAAACGGTAAATATTTAAATGTCAGTCATTTTAATTACATTTACTAAATATAAAGCTTGAACGATTACATCTTGCTTACATTGATCAGTCTGAATTACACGAGTGCTTTTGTGAAAAAACTCGATTCAATAATGGATATTAAAACAAGTGAGTCGTATTCAATTTATTGTCAGTTTTTTTTTCAAAATAGTCCAAAGATCATATGACAATATGAAGGTTTTGGGATTGAGACAATCCTCAGAGCCCGGTACAAGGAGTGTAAGTTATGTCTTAGGAGCATATCGGGTTTTTAGAAGGGCAACTAGGCCCCCCATCCACGACCTCATTTCCCTAAGCATATTGGACCGAAATTTTGAGATGGTCATTTTGTTCAAAATAGTCCAAATGTCAAATAATTACGGTTTTGGGTTTGAACCCCTCCCCCCTCCACTTCTCGGGGAAAAGGTTTTGTTAAGGTGATAGAAATTATTTCATAAGCGCTAAAACCACATAGACTTGTTTTACCCCCCCCCCCCCTAGAATATAACCAAAGGGACTAGGCATATGCTGTTCCCAAAAATTTTAGTGAGTAAATAAATTTTTTTAGAATGTAACTAATCGCGTGTAATTCTTTTATCCTATACCAATTTAGCTCTTAATTAAAATATATACTTTAGCAAATTATAATTGAACTTAATCTATGTTTCTTTTAGTTTCAGCCAAGGCCGTATCCAGGATTTTTTTTTCAGAGGAGGTTTAATAAAAAAAACAATTTCGGGGGGGGGGGGGGAGCACAAAAAGCCAAAAAAAAACATGACAAATCTAGATAAATACAATTACTCCTGGAATAAAATAAATAATAGTAATACACAAAAATGTATCCGTTCAGGGGGAAAATACACAAATTCCCAGCATTCCGTTCAGGGGAAACATTTCTGATTACAGCGGCTTCATATATCAATGTGTACTCTTGCAATGCAAGCAAAAGTGGACGGCATATTTTTACCGAGATTGCCCTTTATTAAGTTGGATTCATTGTGTTTTCTATAATTAAACGAATTTTCTTGAATACTAATAGCTGCACTAATTACTAGTAAACAAATACATATTTAGATCACCATAAAAGCTGATTCTTTGATTGAATGCTATCAATAGTTAAGCTCTTACACTTTCGTTATTTACAAGGATCATTATATACTTACCATTCGTTGCTATGAAGAATTTGACTTTTTTTTTGTTACTCCAACCAAATCATATAGAAAAAAGTTTATGGAAAACTGGAAACAGGTCACTCAGTCACAAATTAGAACTTATATTTCCCTTATTAAAGGTCAAAATCTATCGGCTGGCAGCCAACAATGGGGCAACACACATTTTTTCCATGTTTTTTTCCCTATTCAGCTCTTTTTCCTTTAGTTTGCTTATAATTTACTTTATAGTTCCAAATTTCCAGGAGGGGGGAGGGCATTCCCCCCCCCCCCTCTTGCCGGCACCCATGTACAATTGTGCTGTTGAAACAAATTTAAACTAAGCATTAGCTCTGATATAATCGTGTGGACAGATTTTTAAGGTGTTTGGAGTACTGCTAGTGCTTTGAAAATACAAGAATCAAAGACAATTTGAAATTAACATTTCAAGGTCTTTTTCAAAATTTCCGAAAAATAATTTTCATATTGAACTCTAACCGTTGGGATAAACTAAGATAGCAGTTATTACTTCCTGACCAAATAAAATTATTTTCCCCTTTGAAAAGTTTTGTTTTAACTTGTTTTCTAGTTTCCACTTACTAAGCGGGCCATAAGGGTGAATTGCAAGTTGGAGAGTTGTAAGCCCCCAGTAAAAGTTTTCAGGCCATATATACTATGATGGTATCCTTTTATGCTTCCCATGAATAAATGAATGATTTTATTCAGTGACTAGACCCGTGTACAGTATTTCACTATCTAATCTACAAAATACAGCAAAATACATCAGAAATTGAAGACAATATTAAATAGCACAAAGCAACAAAAAACAATGAATAGGCAAAACTTATTAATAGGAAGTAAATATAGGGGGAAAGAAGAGGAAGAAGAAAAAACAATTGTGCAATATCCAGTCTTTTTGTTAAATTCAAGTATGCTAAAACAGCATACCGAGCCTCTTTAATAGACAAAATAACATTAACACTAAAATATCAGAGTAAGAAAATTCTTGTAATTTAAATTGCATTTAAATTATTTAATTTTCAAAATATTTACACTCAAAATCATAATAATTTAAAGTCTCTTAATCACCACAATCACAAGCGGAACAATTACTTTATTAATTCTACATAAAAATGAATTCAATTTAAACTGAACAGTAACTAGTTGTGTCAGTCTATAATTACGAGAAGTTTTTGCAACTAGAAGAAGGTCAATGTGATCAGTAAAAAAACTGAAGGGTCCAGGGCTTAATAGCTTGGCAGAATAACTTATACCACTTCATTTATAGATTTTTGCGTAAAGTTTTCGAATTTTAATTATAATATTGGGAATTGAAAAGAAACTGTCGAGTGCATAATTTACTTGCGAGTCAGTATAGTAAGCATGCTTATTTAATTTATAGATATTTCAATTATGCAGGGGTGAACAATAGTCAGGCCGTACTCTCTTTAGATATCTGGTGAGAGCTATTTTTTGGCTCTAAAGTCGAAAAGAAGCCATCTTGCTAAAGCTGTTATTGTCTCATTTTTAGCGGATTGAAAAGCTTTGGAAATTTAAACCATAACCTTGAATCCTTTGGAAATTGAAACCAGTTTTTTTTTTTTCAATTTATCTCAATATAGACTTTGTCACATGTAAACAAATCCGCGTAACGCAGGTACCTATGTCCCGATTCTCAGGCTGTGATGGAAGTTGCACAGGTAGGTGTGATATTCTTAAGAAGTATTTTTAAGATTATATATATTTTGAGAATATATATATTTTGAGAATATATATATTTTAAAAATATATATATATATATTTTAAGAATATATAAGTATTTAATATATATAAGAATATCACGCATAAACCTCACTAAAAGCCTTATGCGTGCCTTGCTATTTGAATTTACTGAATCACTGCTGAAAATTATAGGTTAATTATGGTGTAATATTCTACACTAATTTTCTTAAATTTAGAAGGAGCTCAGAATTAAATTTTTAATTATTATGGGTATTTTTCTGATCATCTTTGATTTGATATAGCTCTTTACTTTTCTTTTCAATACTTTTTTTAAATTTTTTTTCTCAATTCGTCTGAACTATCTTAGTTGAAACTTTCTCACATGCAAACCAATGGTCCACGCAACGCAGGTATCTGTTTCTGGGATATAGCTGTTACGCCTTTATAATAGCCTGCATCCACACAGCGCGTTCGAATTTAGTTCAACATCCTCCTCAAAATTTCCTGAAAGTTTCACCGTTATATCCTTAACCTTAGTGGTACTAGTAGTAGCTGTCGTAGTTGCAATTGTAGTAATAGTAGTTGTAGAAGTAGTAGTAGTATGTATATAGTGCCTTTTGGTTAGTTTAATATCCTTCTCAACACGTCCTGAAACTTTCAACTTAATGCTCTAAGCTTAGGACTGAATCAGGACCGATGTCCTCATACTCAGCCTTGGTCAAGAGTACTACACGGGGTGGATATACATATCGTCAATTTCTCGTTACAGGCAGTTTTCTTTGTGACATATTTATATTTCCGATTTTAACTAATTTTTTTTTAGCTTACATACCGACAAGATATATCATGGCATTCTTGGCATTTCTGGGCTATATCAATATCTTTTTGGTTAGGAATAGTATCAATCTTGCTATAGTGGCAATGGTGAATTATACAGCTGTCAACCATAATGTACTAATCATAGATAACACGACAAAACCAGGAGCGATACAATGTGAAGTTCAGTCACAAAATTTTACCGGTAAGCCTGATTTATTATTATTTCTCCAGAATTGCAAAAATACTGCAAGGAAGACAAAGAAGACTTTTCGAGTCAAAATTCATGTTCAAAATAATTTGCATAAATTTGTCTAAATTAATATGCTAATGAGGAATGTTTTTGACTGTAATAAATTATTTTTATTGAAAGTAACTCTATTTTTATTCCTTATGGCATTTCGGTGATTTGTCCTATTAAATTTTTCGTTGACAACTTTTTTTTTATAAAATTTTTCCATTCTTCTGTGAAGTGAAACTTTGCAAATTCAAGTTCAGCATTAATAGTTGTTATCTGTTGCTACATATGTTCTAGTCAAACTTTATTTTTTAGAGTTTTGGTCAGAGGCAGTGCGCTAGCGCAGCTTAAGTGAAGACCAATACACCTTACGGTCATATTTGTAGTTTGTTGCTAAGAAGTAGTGGATCAAGGGCTCTTTTAAATATGGAGAAGGCTGCCACCCCCACAACATCAGTTTTCCACTTCAAGTTTCAATATTCATAATTTAATGTTTTGATCCTTTCTGAACAAAATCCGGGCTTGGAAAGCACATTTTGAAATACATGTTATAGAAGGGGGGGGGGGGAGATAAGGATCCAAAGGTTTTGAAACATCATTTTCACAATTTTTGTTCGAAAAATTCAACTGGAAAAGTGGAAATGATGACCTGAAACTTTTTTGCGGGTAAACATTAATACAATATTTTATGAAGTCTCGGACTTAATCTTAAGTTTGAACAATTGTTATTTCTTAGAATAGTCTGTAAGAATAATCTTAAAGATAGCTTCTGCACAATAAAGGCAGTCTTTATTCAAAGGAACGATTTTGACGTTGAATAAATATATGCACTATGTTGACATAAAACACAAATGATGTAAGAAGAGCATGCATTATTTGACTGTATGACGGTGTTTAAAGCCTCTAAGTTGCAAAAAGAAAACATACTTTAAAAATTAATTTAAAAAATATCACTACTCAAGATTAACATTTAAGGGTGAATCTAAGGGTTTTATCAGTTAAAATAAAATTCACTCCGTTGGAAATAATTATTAAAGTTAAAAATACCCTGAGCTATTGTATTGCTGTTTAAGTAGCACTTATCAGAAAATTGTCTTAAATAAACAGTATTGAGTTTCAAATATCTATCTTTGATATTTCCCTATATTTTTTTTAAATTCTCACAAACTAAAGGTTTGAAATTAGAACCAACCATTCAAAAACAGGATGCTCTCTCAAGAGCCAAAATTCTTATGACGATCCTCCACCGAACTGACAAATTTGAACCAGCCATAAGCTGCCATAATATCTTATTTTGTTTTCAGGTAAAAATGAAGATGGTCCTTTCGTTTGGAGTCAACCAATTCAAGCATTAATCAGCACCAGCTTTCTCTGGGGCTACATTACAACCAACATTCCTGGCGGTAGACTAGCAGAAGTGGTTGGTACTTTATGGTACTTTAACTTCTTTATGGAACACTGAAAGGAAACAAAAATAAACTAGATACCTTGAATTTTGGGAACATGAAAAAAGAGAAAAGAAAATTGAACAAATATGAAACAAAAAAAGAAGAAAACAAAATTTTCGCTTTACATCCTTCACTGCCATACAACTTAAAACAGAATTACTGTGCGGCTTCAACAATAATTCAAAAAACTTCTCACAATAGCACGTACATAAAAATTAAATATCGGAGAAAAAAAAAAAAATGACAAAACTACTGGCCGGAAACAACCTCCTCTGGGTCATTTTTGGCAAACAGTTTTAGCGGATCGAAACAGTCATCATCGTATTTAACCCACTGCTGTGAGCTTTTTGACTTTTTTGTCTCCAGCCAGAGTTTCACGTTACGCTGGACCACACGAGTTTCACTGACCTTCTCTGCTCCCTTTGCATTTTTTAGCTTGTAACCGAGAGCCAATAATTCCTTTCTTCGCTTTCCTAATTCAGCAGGTAAGTCAGTTGACACGCTGTAGCCCGTTTTCTTTAGTTTACCACATTCTTTAAGAATCAATGAGCGATCATAATTCTTGAGCTGCACGAAAATAGGCTCAACTGTTTTTTTCCTACCGCTCCGCAGACTAGGACCAACACCATCATCAGACGCGGTGGATTTTTTGACCCTATACGCAACACTGAGGAATGAAGGAATGATAGTGAAACTTAGGAATGATAATGTGCTCCAGAAGGTGACACGGGCTAGCTATAGAGTGGTAGAGGTGGGGAATTGCCATGGAATATCACGATCTAATAAGGAAATTGTAGGTTCCACTGTTCAAATAAAAACAATGATTAATTTTTGTTTATACGGTTATTTTTGAAGGAAAATGGCTGAAAATGCCTTAGGAATGATAATATGTGCCACAGGGGAGACACATTGTGCCATGATGGCATGAATTGCCATTGTATATCACGAGGGGATGACTTACTAAAAAAACACAAAGCAATTGATTTAAAGCATGATTTATATAAAGAAAATGTCTGAAAATGCTTTAGTAATAAATGGTAAGCCCCACTGTTTACATAAAAAACATCTGTCTGGATTTTCAAACGATGGAAATGCTTTAGAAATGATAAAAGGGTTGCAGAGGGTAACATGGGGCAGCCGCAGAGTGGCCGAGGTCAGGAATTGCCGGAAAATAATACCAGCAAAAACAAGAACAAAATATGGAATTAAGTAACATGTCTTGTGTCCCCTTACATCTACCTTTAATAGCTCACCTCCCCCCTTAAAAAATCTAGATTTATCAATCAAAAGATATGGTTTTCATGCAGTGTTATGTTTTTGATTTAGTTGGTATACTTACAGCGAATTTCTTAGCTTTTATGTAGACCTCGATTGATCAATCCTCGATTGAATGACTTCATATTGGAAAATACTCTTTCATAGCTGTATAATATTGATTTCAGTGCCATAAGAATAAATTGTTTAAATAATATTTTTAAATTTGTTTATTAGTAAAACTTATAAGTACAATAACGGTCTTTGTCTTCATCTTTTAGATTTCTTGCAATACATGGAAAATCCCATAAAAGTGTGGGTAATGCTTGCTGATGGAATAATGGAAAAAAAAAATTTTTGATTGCTTGCTCGAATTTAGTATAACGTTACTTTTGAAATTTAAGAAAGTGTTTTCAAAACAAAACTGTATTTCCCAAGTTTGATTTGACCAAACAAGTTTTTACAGTGAAAAGTTTCTAATATGGAATCTAATATCTAATTTGGAGTCAACCCCCCCCCTCCTAAAAAATACCAAGTTTTAAAATTTCAAATTTTCTCAGGGAGAGGACACAGTGGAAATATTGATATCTTTATGACGGTGTTTAAAGCCTCTAAGTTGCAAAATGAAAACATACTTTAAAAATTAATTTAAAAAATATCACTACTCAAGATTAACATTTAAGGGTGAATCTAAGGGTTTTATCAGTTAAAATAAAATTCACTCCGTTGGAAATAATTATTAAAGTTAAAATACCCTGAGCTATTGTATTGCTGTTTAAGTAGCACTTATCAGAAAATTGTCTTAAATAAACAGTATTGAGTTTCAAATATCTATCTTTGATATTTCCCTATATTTTTTTTAAATTCTCACAAACTAAAGGTTTGAAATTAGAACCAACCATTCAAAAACAGGATGCTCTCTCAAGAGCCAAAATTCTTATGACGATCCTCCACCGAACTGACAAATTTGAACCAGCCATAAGCTGCCATAATATCTTATTTTGTTTTCAGGGAAAAATGAAGATGGTCCTTTCGTTTGGAGTCAACCAATTCAAGCATTAATCAGCACCAGCTTTCTCTGGGGCTACATTACAACCAATATTCCTGGCGGTAGACTAGCAGAAGTGGTTGGTACAAAGTACCTTCTTACCGGTTCTATCCTCTTAACATCAGTGCTGACCGTACTTGTGCCACCTGCAGCCTACCTTGGATGGCAATATGTTGTGTTTATTCGAATTTTGATGGGGATTGCCCTGGTAGGTGTCATATTCTTAGGATGTATTTTTAACCCTAGCAGACGAAAATGCAGAGGGGGGGGGGTTATATCTCTTGCTGAATTCCTAAATATAACTGGAACTTCAGGGATTTCTTTTTCAAAATACTAAAATAAAATTAAAACCTGATCTTCTAAGTATTAAAACAGATTGCAATTGATTGAATCCAATACTTATGATGTAACTGTATATGAAAGATAGCCGTGTAAAAATATTTAATAGTGATTCCAATAAGCACAAAAATATCTTCAGGTGAAGTTAAAATGTTTCTATTTTCATTTAGCTCGAATACACTATTTTAGATTTAGTGAGGAAGTAAGATGACGTTTCAGTATGTCTTGAGAATTTAAAGACTGCAAATTCAGTTGTTTGTAAATTTTCAGAGACATTCAAGAATATTACTCAATTATTAGAGACTAGCAAAAGTAACAATTTAGCTTATGTTTTTTTGTGAAGATTACAAAAAAAATTCTGATTAATGCATAAGATAAATATTCCCTGTACCTTCTCTCCCCCCCTTCAAAACGAAAAACGAAACAAAATCGTTTTCAAAACTTTTATCTTGATCCCCAAGCCGAGAGACATTATTGGGCATTCCTAGGAAAGTATATAAATTATATTTTTACCTTATCAAGGCCGTATCCAGAGGGAGAGCTTGGGGGATTTGAACCCCCCCCCCCGAAATGTTTGCCTGACTCATAAAAACGTAACAAAAATGGATATAAACAAATTTTGTATGCGTTTTTGAGTTTTTTTTTGTGTGTAAAACCCCCTTCGAAAATTTTTTTTTCAGTAAAACCCCCTCCGAAAAAAAATCATGGGTACGGCCTTGCACCTTATTATTTTACCCACTATAGTTAGAAATACTTACTTTCCTTCAGGCTTCAGACAATACAAAACAGAAATTCTCGTTGACTCTTTCTCAAATCCTGCTGACTCTAAATGTGCTGAATCAATTGTTTTCTGATTAATGATTTGCTAGGTTTTATGGACTCTTACTAATTCTATAAGACAAGGTAATGGGCCAAGTTTTGGAGCTTACGTGTATGCAAATTTATTGGAGCAATTTATATCCGAATTGTTTTTTTTATTCGAAGGGGTATAAGAATCCTTCCGTTCAATGCATATTAAATTCCAATGGCACGTGTAGACAAAAACCTAAATAAAAGAAATCACTCTTCATATTAAATTATACTCAAATGTGTCTAGTTGAATTCTGATTGGATGCTGTATAGACATTTCGTGCAAACGCAACCAGGGAGATTTTTAGGGAGCGACTTTTGGCTCTACCTCTGTCATTATCAATAATTGATCGGAATTTTTTTTTAGTAAGAATTAGATAGGAAACAATTGACTTGCCTTTGTCTTGAAAAATTTAGTCATATATTGCCGATCAATTATTCGTTGTAAAATATTTTAACAAGAAATTACCAGTATTTTTATATTTTTTTATCATTCTCACCAAGATCAGTGTTGGCATTTCGGAATTAAGAAATTGGTCTTGATAATTTTATCAGAAGTGAATCCTTTTGCACTTTGAAATGTGCGTTAGGGGAATTAGAACCTGATAGCGTCCCAATATAGGTCAAGTTATATCTTTCATAATCATGCATTATGAATAAAGAAATACACTTAACGAGCTTAGAATTCAAATGTCTGCTTAGATAGACGCACATCATCGTGTGCTTGCAAATAGTCTCTTCATTTTCTTCCCTAGAAGTACTTATTTATTATTACAGGGTCCATCATTCCCGTCTATGCACCCGATGATAGCAAAATGGATTCCACCGAATGAGCGCAGCACCATTTCAGCCCTGGTTTATGGAGGTAATTATATGTTTACATGCTATATAAAATTTTTTTTTCAGTTAATAAAATTAGAACTTACAGCTATTTTGAGTCTTCCAAATATATTATTTGTTAATTTTTCCATATGAATGGCCAAAGGAATAAGTACATCTATCTGTTTTTACTGTTTTTTTATCCCAGAAACACCAACAATCTTAACTCAAAATAAAGAATATGCTCACTCATTAGCTTGTTCATCAAAAGCCTCTTTCATCTATAATGTCTTAAATGAATGTAATTTCTTACATTTATTTTGGCTTTTTGCTGCTCGGCTATATTTTTGCGGTTATGCCTATAATTAGACATTTTAGAAAGTATAAGGAACCTCAAGGATCTATCCTTGGTAGCAAAGACAGGTGAAGTGCTATATCTTCCCATTTTCTTGTGATTCTACCGGAATTTATCAAGACAGGCCGGGAAAATCTTTAAGTTTAAGGGGTAATCAAAACTAAAAACCAGAACTAATTTGATTCTTTTTACCTTTATGTAAGTTAAAATTAACTTAATTCATCTTTTATTTTCCGAATATATTATAACCTGATGCTTTATAACAGGTTTTGGTGTGACGACGAAGAATAAAGATTTAACTGCTACAAAAACAGTAGTTTTTGCACCATCACAAAATAACAAAACGTTACTTCTTAAAAAACAATCATCTCTAAATGACTTTTTGACACACTTTGGACCAAAAGCGTTTTTTTTTGTGACATAAATGTTAGAAAACGCCACCAGTAGAGCATTATCTTTACTAATTTTAGTCGGGCCTAGAACTTATAATTAGAGTTCAAATTAGCCTATCTAAGACCATTGGTTGAATTTGATGATTCTCGAAAAATGATAAATAAACAAACTTTCGATATTTTCTAGAAAAAATCACTAAATTCGACATTTTTGCAGATAGGTGCTTCAAAGCTTAAAAATAAGATCTTCTTTCTAAAGCTCCACCACAGGGTTATATGCATAGTAAACCTTGGCAAAAGTGGATTGCAAAAAAAAAGAAAAAAAATTGCTTAATACTTTTTCATTTGCGATTTTGTAACTTGTATTAGGATTTTGCTGGGTAATGCTAGATGTCACTGGTTGTGAGGCAAACTTTCTTTTCTGTATTTTCAGAGACAAACTTTAGGCTTCGTCGAGTACTTGTTTACACTCTCGACTTTGAAATTATTCTTTTTTAGGTGCTGAGCTTGGTACGGTGTCAGGTCTTCTGCTAACCGGTTTAATTATTGAGAATATTGGTTGGGAAGCCGTGTTTTATGTTGAAGGCTGTTTCGGTGTCGTTTGGGCCGTATTCTGGCTGTTGTTAGTTCATGACAATCCTGAAGAACATCCAAGAATAAGTGAAAAAGAAAAAATATATATAAAAACAGAAATTACAAAAGATGCACATGTGTCACACAAGGTAAAGTGTCTTTTAAAATCTTACGAACTTTTTTCGGTACTTCTGCGTTATAAACACTCTTTTATATTCTGCTAATTTGGTTAATGCTAATGAAATAAAATAAAATAGGATGAATATAGAATAGTTTAGAAACAAATTTGGACTATATATTTGTACATTAGGGGGGGTGGTGATGGGGGGCGAAGCATAACATCTGTTAAATACGTAACCTAACCTAGGTACCTCCCCCCCAAACCCAAAAAACAACACTTTAAATATCGTATACGCAATTAAAACCACGCTATACATCTACAACAGTGTGTTGAATCATGCCGTAAAATCGGCTTTCTTCAAAGCGTCTTGGGTTTGAGCTATAAAAAGAGTAGGTATAGCGCAGAAGTACCCTTTTTTCATAAGAAAAGAAAATTAAAAAAATAATGTAAAAAGGAGGATCATTTTTTTTAAATATAAATACTTCATTAATCCTAGTTTATGAACTCATTTTTAACTGGACTTTTGGGTTAAAGATTTAAACTTGTCGAAATTATGCAAATACCCCATGGAGAAGAAGAACCCAAGACCAGATGAGGGGGTGAAAGCTCTCATTTATTACTGAGATTATAGCTCATTTTGAACAATTATGCTTTATTTTGATAATCAAAAAGGACTAACTAAGTTCTTTTTATCAAAGTATTGTTCAACAAAGGTCAAACTATTTTATAAGGACTTGGGTTTGAGCTGAAGGTAGGTTTTCGCCACATTAAGGATACCACAGGGTTTGAAATTAAAAAGAAATAGAAATTGAATTAAAAACAGAACAGAGAACAATTATTTTTTTCACAGAACAGGGTCGGGTTTTTTTTTACAGTATCTCAAGTATGGAAGAGCCTATTTGTGTTCACTTCTTTTTAACAATAGTGTTCGTTCAAAAGTTTAAAAAGTAAATTACATCTAAACACCATGTTTAAGCACACGTATGCTCGTACAGGGTTATGCCTAATGCACAGACCTATGAAACATTAGCGTAAAGAACAGGGGGCCGAGGAGGATGCAGCCCCCTTCGCATATGAACTAACTATGTTTGTTTAAGTTATCATGTCACTCTTACTATCATTTGATTTTTTAACAGAGGTAGATATAACTTTTATGTTAATTGCAACCTGCACAAATATAAGACCTATGTTGACAATGTATGGGATAGCTAATTGTATTGGATTGCCTATGTTGCATGACTAATTGATTTTGATTAAAATATTTTTTCAATCTTTTTTCTTTATGGCTCTTTTTTGTTCAAAATCGCGTATTTCCTCTCATTTCACGCACTTTTTGGGTAAGCAGAAACACTCTGAAATTATTTGCTAATATTCGATTGAAAAAAATATTTAAATCCACTTTGAAATGTTTTCGATAAAATTATTGGAATTACGGCCTTTAATTGCCAAAATTTTGAGTAAATTATCTTTTTAGGCTTTGCCTATACCGTGGAAGTCTATTCTGACGTCCATGCCATTCTACTCAATTTTGATAGCCAACATTGGTCACAATTGGGGTTTCCTCATCCTTCTAGTGGACCTGCCAGTATATCTAAAGACTATCTTTGGCTTTGACATCAAAAGTGTAAGTTTTTTTCTATTTTCTTACTCTGCTGCTCCACATAATACAAAAATGAGTGACAGGTGCTTAATTCACTTTATTTTGTTTTTGTGATGTAATGTCTTTACTAGGTCTACTAAAGAGCTTAATACCCCAGAGCAAGTTTAGAGGACAGAAACTTTTTCTAAACTTAATTGTGTTTTAGTTGTTATAGTTGTTGAACTGTTAGTTATAAATTTTTTTATAATTGGTGCCAAATTAAATGCTCCGTTTCTACTGCAAGTCCATCTGCCTTTCATAAGGCTTTAAGATGAAATTGGGGAGAGGCCACTCTTAAAGAATAAGGAAATTTTCAAACAATTCCCAAATTTGAAGATAAAAAGAATATTATATTTGAAGAATATTATAAGAATAGAAAAACCCAGTTTTTATACGAGTTTAATTCAATACTAAACTAAACTATGCCGGGTTCGTCTTATTAAATTCACAGTTCTACACTATGAATGAGTGCATTACTAATTTGTTTTACTTTGGTTCAAAGTAACCCAACTACTTCATTTAGAATGACTTGTACTAAAGCAGAAACATAATTATAAATATTTTATTGGTTAAACAAACAAAAAACCCATTTATTTAGATTACAAATTGTTCATCTCTTCATAAAAACTGTTGATAGTAGTTTATTTTAGTTTTTGTAGCCAGTTTAATAAATCTGATATTTTTTTGACTTTTTAAACTTCTGAGAAAATAGTAATCTTCTATTTTTTCTTACGTTGGCTTTAGTATTTTCCCTCACTTAAAAGAACAGTTTGAAATTTGAGACCTGACTTAACATTATTTGTGTCATATATTGGATGTGCCAAAAAGTAAATAAAAGATTTAAGAACATAAGGAAAGCAAATAAATGATGAAAATATTTCTATTTTTTGTTATGCTTCAGCTGGGAATTGACGAAGAGTTTTTACTGTGCCCAACAGAAAAGCTTCGAATTCTAAGTTTTTTGTATCAATCTATTTGCAATTAAATTTGTTTAATTTTCCACATCCAACTTCCACATTTTCAGACTCCAATTTCTAGTTTCACACCCGATTTATCTTTTTATTTTCTATTCAAATGTTAATTCCAAAGTGCCAACTCAGAGTATCAGAGTGTCCCATCAGTGTCATTAAAACCTCAAAATAGTTCGTTGTTTCTATATCTCATCATCACCGCAGTCATGAATTTTGCTGAGTGCATTCTCACAATAATTGTGTACATATATATCTGTAAATTTCTATCGAAAATGGCGCTATAATCTCTTCTGAAAATTACTGTGCGAGCTACTGTGTTCCGAGCTTTTATAAAACTTGGGGATTGCTGTAAAGTGAGTCAAAGGCTCTTAATAGCTTTGTGTTACATGCTACGCATCGCGAAAGAAAAATTACAACGACAATCCGTACACCAGGTTTCTCGGATAATGTGAATCTGATGGTGTGATTCTCATTAAGATTCCTTAATTCTTAGAGGATGTTTCTCCCTTTTTTCGAAAATCTAGGTGAACTTTCTCATGCTCGTATCTTTTTATTTGTACTACCAAACTTAATGGATCTTATATTAACCCTTTATTATTAACCCAATATATTAACCCAAACTTAATGGATCTTATATTAACCCTATATTAAGCTTCAGGTTTGATAGATTGTAAAGTTAGGGGAGACGGATAACCTTTAAATATCCAGACTTTTCATTAAGGCATAACCACAACACGGCTTTTGGTAAGCCAATACAGTAATTATAGGCCCCACCTTCCAAAAAAATATTGTTCGTGGTAATAACGCTAAACCCTAGCCGTTTGATTCGTTCATTGCTTAAAGAATTTCCCATTTTAGAACGCTATTATCCTGGCTCTACCATATTTCTTATCATGGATCTCAACTTTGATACTCTGCCCATTCGCTGATCTATGCAAAAAAAGGAAATGGCTGTCCACCGTTGCAGTACGAAAGATATGGACACTTATTGGTAATTCTGCTGATATTACTTAGTCTAAATTTCGAAGTTATTTATTTCTTATCAAACTTTGGTTGAATATTCATTTTGTTTAGGGTTTTGTTCGAAGGATTGTGAGTGTAATGACTTAGTTTTATATATTGGCTTGTTTCGAGTCTGAAGATTAGAAGGAGGTTGCATGAGGAAGGGAAATTCCTAATCTCATTAACTAGTCTGTCTATTCTCAATAAGTCTAGTCTGTCATGCTGCATCCCCCTCCCCCTTCTTAAAATTAAGGAGCACCAATCTAGGAGAACTGTTGTCACAGAGAAAGGAAGACAGCTTAAGGAATATGTTTTTCTTTTTACATAATACTGTTTATTTTTCCTAAGTATTAAAAGTATTTTTATTTTCAATGCAATTTTTTTTTAATCTTAAATTTTCAGGTTCAGGTTCATACATTTTTATTAACAAAAAAACAACTCAATGTGAAAACAAGTCGCACTAAAGCAAGAAGATGCTTGAAAAAAGCGACCGGTTGGATATCATGCATGCCAATTCAACATACCAAATAAAATGAAAAAAGGGGATAACAATAATAATAACTGAAATTAATGATAAATATATAATGGCACAAAATATAAAGAAATAAAAATAAAATATCTACAAAAAAAAACACAAAAAAAAACAAAAGCCTTCTCTCGAACCTTTAACACTACCAAATTCCTGAAAAGAAATGATTTTTGATACGGGTTTTAAGTTGCGGCACACTTTCAGCTTGACGAACAGAATCTGGGAACGAATTCCAAACTGACGGGCCCATGTGTCTGGTCACTTGACTCGCTCTCGTTATACATGTGTGTTCATGTGTGTCGTGTTCCGTGGCTCAGATGCAAACTATCCGCACTCCTAGGCGAATAATCGTGATAAAACGAATTAGGCTTAAAAATATTAATAAAAAAAATCCGGTGCAAGACCATTCAGACACTGAAATACAAATACTCCAATTTGATAATCCCTTATTTCACCAACCTTTAAAATTTTAAACTTTCTAAAAAGTGATTCAGTGCTATGAATACCACGATCATACCTTCCAATCAACCTTATAGCCTAATTCTGCAGAACTTGAACTCTTCTAAAATTGCAACTAAAATTACTCGCCCAAATCAAACAACCATAATTTATATAAGGCGCTATTAATGAAAAATACAATAAAAGCAGAATTTTCAAAGGTAAAAAATTTTGAAAACGGTTCAGAACTCCAAGGCCTCGCGCCAGCTTGCACGCTATGATGTCGAAGTGTTTTCTCCAACTCAAGTTTCGATCCAGGATGAATCCCAGATATCGGATCTCTTCGACTTGTGAGAGCGAAAATGATAGCTATAATTTTGTTTTTCTGGTTTCTAGTAATTTACAAGGCATTCACCAATTGTAGTGAGGCTAGAAATGAATTTAAGGAATCAAGAAACTAGATTTACACTTATGTCATATGTGTCAAAACAAACGTAAAAAAAGTATAATTTTTTTTATCTTTTAGGTCATTTAGGACCAGCACTATGCCTCTTTGTCATGGCAGGTGCTGGATGCAATATTCAGTTAATTATTACAATGCTGATGTTATCACAAGTTGTTGAAGCTGGAAATTACGGTGGCTGGCTCATTAACCATATTGATATAGCGCCCAGTTTCTCAGGTAATTTGGTCCTCTGTTATTTTTTTTTGTTACACATGCGCTTATGTTTCTTGATCGGAATTTTACAAGTAGGCTACTTTCAAGCCTTAAACGTTATTTCCTTAAAGTGCCATGAACATAAGAAAATCTTTTGGACCTTCTACCCATTTCGAGCTAATACCTAAAGCGAAAAACTACTGTTTTCTGTGAGGGTTTCTTTCAGTTGTTTAAAAATTATGAAACTTTTAGGGCAGTATCATCGTTTCCGTCAGTGTCAACACCCTGCGAAAATAAATAAGAAAAATAAGTTAGACAAATTTCACAATGCTGTCTGTCTGTTAATATATATAAAAACTATAAAAACAATTTAAAATTCTTTCTTTCACAACTATTTCTTTCTTTCTTTCTAACACCGTTTTCAACGCTCTTTGACTGTGAAATAACTTTATTTAATTGCTCTTTCCTCTTGGATTTAATGTTCATTTACAAAGAAAAAAAAGTTGAGAAAATCCTTTTATTGGTATTAGTTCTATACTGCTAGCTTATTTACATGTCTAAAAGCTCCTAGAAATAATTTTAATGTTCATACGAAACTGAATTACTTTTAAATATCTAATTGATTCATAAGATGAATAGATTTAGTCACCTCTTTAACTTAGTATATTAATGTCTGATTGGTTTTAGATGTTTAAAAAATTAAAAATGTCATTTTTTCTAAAGTGTTTCTATGTCGTTTTTATTTTGCTTTTACTCTTTCTAACATGTTGTCACTTATTTATTTTTTTTCTCGTTTTTTCTTTATAGATGATTTCTATTTTTATTGTTGTTATGTGGTCTTACGTTAATTCCACTTCCTGTTTTGTCAGAATTTTTAAAATTAGTAAGCATCTATTGGAAATCGAATGTTAGTTTAATGATATACATTTTGTTCCTCTGCAATATACTGTCTATTTTTGACTCTGGAATATCTACATCGCCTTTTCTTCCTTCCCTCGGTTTTTTTTTTTTTATTTTTTTTAAGAAGTTTAAAAGGATTCCTTTTCGATTGAATAGTCATATAAGGTCGTAAAGAGTGTATATTTTATTTTATTTTCAATTAACCTGTTAGGTAGATTGTATATTAACACTAAGAATTGTTTTTGCTTATAGAATTTTTTATACCATCAAATAGAAGTCAAAACTTTGCATATATCGGACTTTTTTCCATTTCACGTAATGCCACGAATCTCAATTCCCAAACCAGGACCTTCTTAGGTTCATTGATTATTGACCAGATCATAAAATTTTTAAATTTTGTCTTTGGCTTTTCTCCCATACACAGCTTCTTGGCCCCTAAAATTACTCAAAGCTAGTGTATAGTACATTTTAATGGCAAACGACACATTTTTCTCCCAACCTATTAGTGGGTGACATCTCACCCCAAGGACATATTATTAGCTATTTCTATTTGACCCTTTTTATCGAAATATTTTCCCACAGGGACTCTGTTTGGAATAACAAATGGCGTTTCAATGCTGATCTCCTGGCTAGGCCCAGTCTTAGTAGGATTCATGACGGATGAAAATGTAAGCATATTTCTATATTTGTCATTCCCAATATTTTTTTTATTTTGACATTTGATTTTTAGTCCGTAGTTAAGAGTGTACGTGTGTGCTTTCAGATATTCAAAGGAGAAGTCAAACTGCGAATTACTTCCCTGCGAAGTACAAATTACTTATAATACCATTTAGAAATAATAATGTAAAAATTTAATTTTTCATGCAATTGCCTAAAAAATTTATCTTTTCAAATTTAAAAAGTATCTTCAAAATTATCAATAGAGATTATTAAAATTTTGTTGCCGAAAGTTTTGAGTAACTTATTGTGTTCTTTTGCTGAAATTGGGTTTGCAGTGAATTTGTACAGTTTGTACTAGCTTATTAAATTGAATTGTGTTACAAAAACATATTATAAATACACAAATGTGCATTAAATGTTTCTAGAAAAAATTTAAATGCAGCCATGGCTTCTTTGACTTCAATCTGTATCACTTCCGTAATTTTCTCTATTGGACAACATATGCGATTTGCCTTATGCGGGTTTTCTCGATTTTACTACTTCTGATTTCTTATCCTGATTTTACCTTTTTCTACTACTTCTTACTACTACTTACTACTTCTGATTTCTTATCCTGATTTTACCTTTTTTTTTTTTTTTTTTTTTAGCAAACTCTTGAAGCTTGGTCGGCAGTGTTTATTATGGCAGGTGCTGTGTTAGCAGCAGACTCAATTTTCTTCCTTATATTTGGATCTGGTTCTGAACAATCATGGAATTACAAGGCTGAAGGAGAGAACGATAAAGAAGAAGCTAGGATGAATATTGAAAATAGTCCATCTATAGTAGCACAAGAAAATACTGGACTTCCTTAATTTACCTTTACTTCGTTAAATCTATTTTAGTTATGACCTTTCTTTGAAATATGTTATATAATTTTGTATACAAAAATGAAGCATAATTTTATATTAAAATATGTACTAATATAAAAGTTTAATAAAACCATAAACTTTATGTGATAAACTAAATCAGACTAAAGTATCAGGTTGATTATTGAAATGATTTCGAAGTTATTTTTGAATCTAACGGTGTGATTTTCATTAACATCACATAGCTATTTGAGGATGTATACTCCCCCCCTCTTATTTTCGAAAATGTTAAAAGTAGACAAATAGGAAGATAAGTCCGCAAACCAAAATTAAAATATAGGAAGCTACATTGATGACGATTGTTAAATATGGTTATGAAGCATGGATGCTCCGAAGAACGGAAGAAGATTCATCATTTGTTTTCTAGAGAAATTGCCTACTGATTATTTTGGGTACCCGACTGAGTGACCGTATTCCAAATAGTAGGCTGTACGAACAATGTGGTTCATTTGCGCTTTCTAGGGATATAATGAGAGAAAGGTTGAGATGGTCAGGGCTAACTCTGTGGAAAAGGGATGACAGATTGTCAAATATTGTCTTTTTCGGCAAACCATCAATGGCTAACGAAAATAAATAGCGACGAAGACCACACTGCCTTTCCATCATTAACAATAAGTAGAACAACAGGGAAATTTTTACACAAGACAGTGGATCACAACTTTAGATGAATATTTCGACCCTATATCCAAGGGCCGTCCTCAGCAAAACAAACGAAAAAAAAAACAATATAAAAGAAACTTACATTAAAATTCGATCAATAAAAACTTTAGCGTAAAGAGCGAGGCGTTGAGGAGGGCACAGCCCCTTTCATATACGGAATAATTTCTGTTCGTTTTAAGTTTTAATGTCGCTCCTTACTTTCAGTTTAAAAAACTTGTTTTTTTTATTTAATTTCTGATCGTTTTTTAGTTAATGCAGCTTTTATTTTGGCTCGCCGGCATTGAATAAGTAAACAAAATTTGCATAAAAAATTTACTTTTCTTTTGCTAAATGGCTGTCTCTAAATTTGGTTCTGACGTAATTTACAAATTAACTTACGTAACGAACTTCTATATTCGTATATTTTTCTTCTGGCAAAAAATACACAGTTGCAGATTTTTGCAGATATGAGCTTGAAACCTATGTTATAGGGTTTTCTGATACGCTGAATTTGACGGTGGGATTTTCATTAAAATTTTTTCACTTTTAGGGGATGTTTCCCCCCCTCTTTAAAAAAACAGGTAAATTTTCTCAGGCTCGTAGCCTTTGATGAGTAATACTAAACTTAATAAAATTCATATATTTAGAATCAGCATTATAAGCCCATTCTTTTCATACATTTATTGACATCAAAGTTCCGTTTTTAAAAGTTTCGATTACTATTGAGCCGTATCGCTTGTTTTTTTTATTGTTTTTTTTTTTATTACGTATATTTTATTACATATATGATGGGGTTCTCCCCTTAGTGAATACCACGCTCTTTACGTTAAAAGTTAAAAAAAAATTTAATTCACAAACCCCTGAATCACAAAGGCCGTTTAATTAGAATAGATAGCTCTTTTGAAAGCACTAAAAAAAATGTAGCGCTCCAATGAGCCCTCTTACGATATTCTAGGACCACTGGGTCAATACGATTACCCCTGGGGAAAAAAAACAACAAATAAACACGCACCCGTGATCTTTCTTCTGGCAAAAAATGCAACATTCCACATTTTTGTAGATAGGAACTTGAAACCTCTACAGTAGGGTTCTCTGATACGCTGAATATGATGGTGTGAATTTCATTAAGGTTCTATAACTTTTAAGGGGTCTTTCCCC
The DNA here is from genome assembly GCA_029168905.1 of Artemia sp. Kazakhstan ARC1039. Lineage (NCBI taxonomy): Eukaryota > Metazoa > Arthropoda > Branchiopoda > Anostraca > Artemiidae > Artemia > Artemia sp. Kazakhstan ARC1039. The sequence continues at coordinate 17,324 of JAQQPU010006503.1, read as the reverse complement.
CTTTTTTCGAAAATCAGCCAAATTTTCTCAGGCGCGTAACTTTTGATGGGTAATATTAAACTTGATGAAACTTATATATTTGAAATCAGAATTAAAATCTGATTCTTTTAATGTATCTATTGGTACCAAAATTCGTTTTTTAGAGTTTCGGTTACCATTGAGCCGGGTCGCTCCTTATTTACAGTTCGTTACCACGAACTGTTTGATACAACTCAAGAAATTTTATTTAAGTGACCGAATTAGTCTAAAACCTGAAAGATCGATCTTTCTTTAGCAGAAACTTATTTTATTTTCAATTGTTTGTTGTAAAACATAAGATTTTAGTGATAACATTTTGTGAAAAAGCGTGAGACTAGGCCAAATTAATTCACTAGTGGTGCTGAGTCCGTTAAGAGCAAATTCAAACGACATTATGCTACGAAATACAAATTATACAGGAGAGAAGAACCATTGAAAAAGAGCTTCTTGTTGTTGTATTTTTCTTGGGACAAAACCAGTGGCGTCAATTCAAACAAATTTACAAGAATGGGGAAATGTGTTTTTAAACCTATGGGGGAGGGCAAACTATTTAAATTTTTGTCAATGAAAGTACCAAAAAAAATCTTGCACCCGAAAAGGTGTTTTTCAAAGTCTAGAGGGAGGGACAAAAACTCCCCTCATCTTGCATACGTAATTTGAACACAAGAAGCATCTCAAAAAGTATTTAAATCTAGGGGGGGTGGCAAATTTGTCATGTTTTCAGTCAGAAAAGAAATTTTACACCCGAAAAGGTATTTTCAAAATCTAGGAGGAGGGGGCCAAAAATGCTCCTAATCTTTCATATATAATTTGAGCACAAAAAGCATCACAAAAAGTAAAACTTAATGCAAATCATTCTGCTATTAAGTGGTAATATAAAAGCGAAAACATATAAATTTGTGAATTTTATCACACTTCTATTTAAATTTCTTCGGACTGAAAAAAAAAAAAAACTCTTCTACTTCCTAAGCAAAACTGGGAACTAAGGTCACAAATTTTTGCAGCCGAATATCGACCAGTAGCAAACCTATATACATTAATATCCACCAAAAAATACTTGGATCACTTATTCCAAACCAAAGGAATGGAAAAACTTGGAAGTCTTTGACGATTTAACAAGGAAATATAGGGAGTTACGGAACACAGGGAATCAGGAAGAATAGGGAATTAGGGAACATAAAGAATATGAAGTCTAAGAGCTACTAGCATTATTGACAGAGCAAGGCGTGGCGACTTTATTAAAATAGTGGATGATTTCAAAGAAACTGCATAATCGATATAAACTAATCAGGACTGTTATGAGGTTAAAGCAGGGATTTCTAAGCAAGTAATAATTAATCAGTATCTTTTAAGGTTTTTTTTAGTCAGAATCTGGTTTGCATAAATTAGGCATAGGAAAAATCCAAATTATATTTGCTTAGGAAAAGTTTCGGCGTGAAAAGTAGGCTAGCGGATTTTTCCCTGGTAGACCTACTCGTGACATAATTTTGCTCTCTTTGTTTCCTCCCAGTGACGTATATTCACAAAAATGTACAGGAAAGGGGTAGAGGATAAAATTTATCATTCAAAATTTATTGAAGGGCAATTTTGCTGCATTTTTTAATGAAAATAACAAAAGTTATTTTTCAATGAAAATACCAAAGAAAGGTATTTTTCAAACCCAGAGGGAAAAAACCCAGGAAAACATACCCCCTGCCTTCCCAATTAACGCTTCTTTCCCCTCGTGCAAATTAAAGTATATGGAAAGACAATTAAGCAGCAGTCTTATATAGGGTAAATAAAGGAAAGAAATGGGAAATTTTAGTTTTTTGAAACTTACCTTTTTTTCTTTTTCTTTTGAATTTCCTTTTCGACACTATCAAAACTTTTGACTCGTTTACCCTTCTTATATACTCTATTCTAAACTAAAAAAAAACATTTAAGGCTAGGTTCTGAAAAAACTTGAATTTGGCTTCAATCGCCAGATTTGCAGTTTCCGGAGCGGCTAGTGTTGGATACAATGAACATGAACGTCATTATTTAGGTGGGAGGACGAACATTTGGTTAATTTCTGTTCTGGACCGGAGTTGAAAAATTAGCTTATGTAGCCAGCAAAATTATGCTTGAAAAGAATATAAAAGTTTCCTGTTTATGTACTTTAATTCGTCTGATTGACATTCCTATTACTGGAGATGGCAACACACAATAAATCTTAATTGACTCAAGTCCAGTCAAACGGGAATCAAGATCGTACTTATCAATATCAATCCTCTTACCTCGAAACAATGGGTGGTTAAACCGATTTGGGTATTGGGATTTTTTTTCAATTCGGGAGGGAGTTATTTGGGGTTGAAGTTTATGAGAAGGATGCTGTGGGTAAGGGTGTGGTTTTGAGGCATTATTAAAAGGCGGGACTGGACCGGGCTTGAGAGAAAAGGAGGACAGCGGACAAATTATGGGAATATTATTAAGTTGGGATGGAACTACGGTGGAATTCGTCTTACTATTTGGAGTTTTAGAAACTCTGCATGGATGTGTTACCTGTGGATCATTCTGCCTGCTTACTCTTAAACCAGAGTCATACTGGTAGGGTAGCCAGGGGGGATAAAGTGCAAGGGAAGGGAAAAAGGTTTCCTGGTGATCTGGGAATAAGCCAAATTGGGAGTGTTCTTTATATGGGGCAAGATGATGCTGAGGGAGGGAAGTACGGTGGGGGTGTCTGAGAGGGGAGGGGTTTGTTTCGGCAAATAACGGGTGGAGTCCAGAACCGATCGGTAACTTCTTGGACGCACGGAGAAGAACGGAGTCGAAAGGAAGTGGATTTTTGGGAGTAAAATGAGTGAGGAAGGGTTTGGGGATGGTCCGAATTGAGTAAAGTGATTGTGGGGGTTGGACTGACTGGGCAGGCGTAAGTACTTGGGGCGGAGGATTGTTTCGAGGTAAGTACGATCCCACCCCCAACTTATCAGATTATGATGAAATTCTATGGCTGAGCCTCAGACCGAAAGTACTTCCCCGCCCTTTCAATTTAATTGTAACCCCCGTTTTTTATCATTCCCCTAACCAAAGTATTGACCAGAAACGCAAATTTATACATTAATTTCTTATATGTGCTGACTTTGTGTTATCAAAGTATCCGAACGCTGGTATTTGCTTACTTGGCGATGCAAATGACCTGAGGATAGACTCTATCTGCACCTCTCTTAATATTAAACAACTGGTCAAAATATCTACAACAAAAGGTAACACCTCTCTGGATGTTATTTGTTCAAACTTGAGTAAGTATTACAACTCCCCGCAAGCACTGCCACCACTAGGAGGCAGTTACCACTATTGTCTTCTTTTTTCTCCCTCCTCAGCCATTGAACATTCCTTTACTACCTCCATTGGGGTTTGCCGTCCCCTCAGTGACACAGGACTTTTTTCTTTTGGATCATGGCTGACCAGTGAAAGTTGGTCAGACCTTTATAATTCTAATAACCTTGATGACAAAATTTTGATTTTTCACTAAAAACTAATTGATTCCTACTCATTATGTTTCCCAGAAAAAAAAATCAGAAAATGCTCCAGTGATAAACCTTACATAAATAGTCACATAAAAATATTAATCCGCACGAAAATAAGCTTATTTAAGAGGGGTAATTTAGCTGAAGCAAATAAGTTAAGAAAGGAATTAAAAAGTCAAATTAGAAAAGCTGCCCGAGCCTATTATAAAAATAAAATTAAATACTTGCGCCATGATAAACCAAAGAACTGGTACTCTGAAATTAAAAAACTTACCGGCAAGAGTCAAGAACAACTAAATTTTAATATAAATGAACCTCCAAAGACCACAGCTAATGACCTCAATAAGTTTCTGGCTTCTATTGTCCAGAGTCTCCCACCACTATCTTACGCATTTCCAGATATTCCTGATCCTTTTTCACTCCCACATATTTCTCCACTTGATGTTGTAAAAAAAAATTGAAAAACTAAAACGATCAAGCATTTGCCCTTTAGATATTCCTGTTCCTCTGATTAAAGCTTTCAGTGATTACCTGTCAACACCCCTATCCACCCTGTTTAATGAAATTACCGAATCTGGACAGTTCCCTCAATATTGGAAACAAGGCTTTATAACCCCAATCAAAAAGAAAAATGGGAAGCCTGGCTTTGATGGCATTCTTCCTATTACCCTCACCTCGATTTTTTCAAAATTGTATGAAAGTTTTCTCGCAGACTGGCTTAAGATGAAAGTCCTCCCCCTCATTGATCTTAGACAGTTTGGTAATCTCAAATCCACGTCAACCTCACATTACCTGATCCATCTTGTTGATACCATGGGTAAATTACTTGAAAAACCTAACACTTGGCTTAATCTAATTTCTGTTGATCTTCAAAAAGCCTTCGATTTGATTAACCACAATTTACTAATAAATAAACTTATAAATGAATTCCACATTGAAACTTTCCTTGTTAAGCTCGTTGCCTCTTTTCTTTCTAATAGATCTCAAGCAGTTAAATATCTAAATTGTTTCTCAGATCATCTCCCCATATTTAATGGCATTCCTCAGGGCCCTCTCCTTTTTTCTCTTATAATTAATAGCCTTTCAACCCTTTATGACAATAGGTGGAAATTTGTCGATGACTTGACAGTTTTAGAGATATGTCATAAAAACATCTTTAGCAACCCAATGGGCATACTCCAAGATATTGCCTGTGAGGCCTCTTCCGTTGACATGACAGTTAACCCTTCTAAATCTAAGTCTCAGTAAGTTTCTTTAAATCCCCTCCCCTTTTTCTTGCCCCTATTCCTCCAAAAACCTCTGTCACATCTCTTAAACTCCTTGGTGTTACAATTTCTTCCAATTTGAAATGGGATGCCCATATAAATAATATCCTACGACAAGCAAACTCCTCGCTTTCCCTCCTTAAACTTTTAAATAAATTCAGTTGCCCCCAATCACATTTACTACAAGTATACATTTCTTTTGTGCGTCCCATATTAGAGTACGCTTGTCCTGTGTGGCACCCTGGCCTCTCAAATGAAGCAACACAAAAAATTGAAAATGTCCAAAAGAGAACTCTAAGAATTATTTTTAAAGAGGGCAAGATACCGTATTTGCATTTGTTAAATATTTCAAACCTAGAGACCCTCGAGAGACGAAGAAATAATTTGTGCCTCCGTTTTGGTAAATTGGCACTTTTGAACCCCCGTAATGCGAACCTTTTCCCTGAATACCATGTACCTGATAGAAATCGTCCTCCACGAACTGTGTCCCAGCCTATCCCCACCTTATTTCCCATTCTTTGTACTACCTTGCGGCATAAGAAATCTTTTATCCTTTTTTTTACTGATATAATAAATAGTGGTTAATTTGTACATAAATTTTGTCTTTTCTCTTATATAATAAAAGAAACAGCTCGTTTTTCTTTATACTCTTTTTTTTTGTTCCCTATCCCCTTTTTATGTTGTTTTTTAAACATTTGTTAATGTGTATATTATTTATTTTTTAAGTTTTATCAGTTTTTATCTTTTTAACTAGTTGCCATTTTGCAGTTTTTAATATAAGTGACAAAGGAATCATATAGCATTCCGATATTTAATTATT
>JAQQPU010006502.1:31818-42288 GCA_029168905.1 Artemia sp. Kazakhstan ARC1039 | reverse complement strand
AGTACTGTTCAAGAAGGGGATCAGCGGAGCAGTTTTCAGAATGGTCCGTGAGTTAAGCCAAAAAAGAGCCGCAAACGTCAGTGATCATGGTCAGAGAGGGAAATGAGATTAGGATTCAAAGATGAAACTTGAAAGATGGAAAGAATACTTTAACGATAAATAGAATGCCCCAGTAGCTATGGATCCTGAAATAATAACCCGCTTTCCCATACCCAACCAAGAACTCAGACCACCACTCCCACTCAACTCAGAAACCGAGTTAGCGATCAAGTTGCTCAAACATGAAAAAGCCCCTGGTCCAGACGGAGTCACCGCTCAACTTATCAACGTCAGATCGGACGACGTAACTGATCCGTACCACGCCCCTATATCTGCGGTGTGGGGAACCAGCAACGTACCCCGTGAGTGTTGCAAGGCTTCCATCGTAACCACTCACAAAAAGGGGTCAAAGAAAGAGTGCATAAATTACCGTTTGATCAGCCTCACGAGCCACCAGTCACGTGTCCTGACAAAAGTCTTACTCCGACGTATACAAGCAACAACTGCCTTTCCCATTGGAGAATATCAGGCCGGCTTCCGCCCTGGGAGATCAACAACCGATCAGATATGTGTCGTTCGACAACTCATGGAACGATACATTGAATTCAACCAAGAACTCTATCAACTATTCGTTGATTTCCGTAGGCATTTGACCTGATATGGCACGAAGGACTCTGGCATATCCTCCTTCATTACGGGATCCCTTTCGAGATAGTCCAAATAATCAAGAGTTTGTGCGTCCAGTTCCAAGGCCAATTAATAACCGCTGATGGGTTGTCCGAAGAGTTCACAACTTCGTCAGGAGTCCTCCAGGGTTGCATCTTATCACCACATCTCTTCAACCTCTTTCTAAAAGGCGTTCTGTCACTGATGCAGTCGTAATATGGGGCAACAATAGAAGGGCTGCTAATAGACAATTTTGCCTATGCTGATGATACTAATATGGTAGCCAACTCTACACAAGAACTACAGGCACAAGCTGGTAAATTCTACAATACCACAAAATATTTCGAGATGGAGATCAATGCAGTAGCGTCATTTGGAGGGGGGAGGGGGCCATGGCCTCCTGGTTTTTTGAGGGGCCCAATTTTTACTCTGAACCTCTTAGTTTATTCTCCCTTTTCCAAATTTTTTTGTTGCTTTTGATTTATTCCTGAAAAAACAAAAACCAGGTCATTAGAAAACAACAAATTGAAGACAGTGAAAGATTTGCAGCGAAGTCACCCATTTGAAGAATATCTCCTCTGGCATATTTTTTTTCGGATTCGGCCTGTCACATTATACTGTCTTCAATAATTTATGCACCCGGTCAGCCTGTAAAGTCATTTCCTAGAAAAGGGGTATCCAGACTAGGGTCTTGGAGTGTCGTTTCCCATTTTGTATTTAGTGCACAGTATACTCCATTAGAGGGGATTTGGTTGAGATGGTAGGACTTTTAACAGAAATCAAACCGGACCTGATGGACGAGTCTCGCAAGGCCTATGGCCATTACCTACCATACGAGCACCAAAACGAATGATTTGAGGTCATAGAAATAAAATTAAAGGTTCTATCGCGAAAGAAGTCAGAGAGGCAAAATATTTTGTAGTTCTTGCTGACGCAACAAAAGACCTCTCAAAAAAGGAAGAACTTACGATTTAGTGCGCTATGTTCATAATATGAAAATCAAAGAAAGAGCCATAGGTTTTTACCACATGCGCAATGTTGACGCTGAGAGTTTGGCTGACTTTATTTACAACGACATAAGGGGTATCGGCCTTGACTGGTCAAAATTTGTCAGACAGTGCTATGACGGGGTGAGTGTAGTGAGCAGACGTGTTTAAGTAAAGCAGGCCCGTCTCTGGGAAAAAGCACCGCAAGTGGTGCACACTCACTGTCATTCCCATAGACTTAACCTTGTTATTGGCAACTGTATGCAGAAAATACAAAGAATTTCGTCAGTATTTTCAGTTTTGCAAACAGTTTATGGATTTGTCTCCAACAGCAAAACTCGATTCCAGTTGTTTGTTGAGGCCTAGAGTACTGCCGACTTGTCCGTGATAACGCTTTAAAGGACAGTTGTGAGACGTTGGTCTTACTGGTATAGATCATTGGCTAAAATTCAGGTAAGATATTACTGCATACTCGCAGTTCTGTCAGTTGCTCAAGAATCTTCTGACAGGGAGGAAGTTGCAGAAACTACAGGTCCTAAGAATCAACTAGAGTCGTTTCCCTTCCTATTCAGTTTGCAGGTCATTCACGAAGTTCTTGCAGTGATTAAATCTCTTCCTGAACAACTGCAGACCCTAGAGCTGATCATTTCAGACGCCTGCACTTTAATCACCGCAACAACAAAAACGACTGAAGACAATGCGTGATGTCGATTATTTTCGAGTCCCATACGGCAATTCTAAGGAAATGGCTATTATTATTGGAGCTGATCTGTCTGAAACAAGCGCTCTTGTTTCAACCATACCAGCAAAATCAAAACGAGGTCAGAAGATATCTGGAAGACTCAGGGAGTATTTGACGACATCAACACTTGGAAAGAACAGCACTGAATCTGAGGGCATAAGAACAGAAGAGAAAATACGAGACTTCTACGAGGTTTTTGACAGAGTGGTTAATGAGTCTGAAGAGAATTTTTCTGTCTAGCTGCCAGTACTAGAAGCCACACGATGTTTTAACCCTAAATCCAAAGACTTCATTAACACAGATTTACTTCTCGAGATCGTGACATACTTTGATAAGGCTGGCATCGATGTTATAGAGCTGAAGAGTCAAGCTTTGATAACTCGTGCATATGTGTCGCAGCTTCCACAGAAACCAGCAAACGCTTTAAATCTTTTCGAAAGCCTAGGAGGATTGAAAAAAGTTTATTCTGAGGCTCTTGAGGTCGTGAGGGTATTCCTCACACTCCCGCTCACAACATGCTCAAATGAATGATTTTTCTCTGTGTTGACATTTGTGAAGGATTACCTTCGGACAACAATGGACAACGAGCGACTTTCGTATTTGCTCCTTATGTTCTCTGAAAGGGCTGCAGTGAAGGAGCTCGAATTTGAAAAACTTGTGGGCGACTTCGCAAAAATGAAGTCAAGGATATACCTATTGCTTAAGTAACTGCACCTAACTTTCAGTTTTTAATTTGTGCGGTAAATGTTTCGTCTTGTAACAATTTTTTGGTCCCTAACCAGGTTGCAAAAGGCGAAATCTAAATAAAATACGTTGCTTTAATGTGTATTCGAAGGCTAATTTGAAGAGTAGTCTACCAAACAGAGTAATTACATTTTGATTCTGGACGGGGGCTAAAAACTGATCTTCACCCCCCCCTGAGGTTTTCTGAAATGGCGGCACTTGATCAATGCCAGCCAGACCAAAGTCATGGTAACTACGAGACGTGAACTGGACAACCCGCCCATTATCACCACAGGCGGGAGACAGGTTGAAACGGTTGACCACTTCCTGTATCTTGGTAGCCACATCTCCTCAGATAATTGCCATAGCTCTGACGTGAAACATCGACTTGCCCTTGTTAGCTCTAGCTTCCGAAGACTAGCCAACCTCTGGAAAATTATCCACCTATCCAACAAACTCAAGTTACACATATTCAACAGTTTAGTAAATCACATAGTTATTTATGGATACGAAACATGGACGCTGAAAACCAAAGACGAGAGAAAACTACTAGCTTTTAAGATGAGATGCCTCCGGCGTATTGCTAGAATCAAATACACTGACAAAATCGTAAATGTGAAAGTACGTCAAAGGCCCCAGTCCATCGAAACCATTCTCAGTAAATAAAGAAACAACAGCTGCGCTGGATCGGCCTAGTCAAGCAAAAGGAGCCGAACCCCCTCCCAAAAATTGCTCTCTAAGGATCCCTCCATGGCCTTCGTCCACGAGGCGTACCACGAAAACGATGGACGGAGAACTTCCACTTCGACAACGTCAAGATAGCCCAATTATCACGTATCGCACCAGAAAGAGCAATGTACCGCCCTTACGCATGACCTAGCAACAGGAGTGGCCCCAAAACGTCACAAGAGGATGGCAGGGACCTAAATAAGTATTTTATGCCTAAATTTTAGGAAGATTTTAATTGTATACTGAAAGACACTGATACCACAGCTCGTGTAAGAATATGACAAGCGTTATAGATTAATTTGTTGTTTTAAGGCTACGTACTGACTTTCGACTCTAAAATCAATCCTCTTGTTTTTTATATCTGTTTTTTTTTTTTTGTTTTCAGTAATGCGTTAGTTTTATGTAATCCTAAAAACATAGGGAAGTATCATCAATTGGTTTATTTGTGCTAGTTCTATCAATATATGTTAGACAGACTATGAAGCAATAACTTTTGTTAGTTTTAAGTTTCAACTTCGCTTTCTACTTTCCTCGGAAAAACTTAATTTCTTTAAACTAATTTCAGTAGCGCTTAATGACGTAGTAGGCTTTTGACTTTTACGCTTAGGAAAGGGGGCAGTAGCCAAGCTTTTGTTTGTTAGAAAATTCTTTGTTCGTTTTCAGCTTGATTTGAATATCCAATTTAGGTTTTACTGGTTTTAAGATTGATATTATTCATTTAAATTAGTGGCTGTTGTATGTTTGATTGAAACGATTGTTTGTTTAATTTCTGTCCGTTTAGGGTTTCATTTATACCTTAATAATAATTTTTGGTCGTTTTGAGTTCAAGTTATTATAGTTTTTATTTTTGCTGATCTTAATTTAAATATGGCCATTACATTTCATTCAAAAACTTCAATTTCGGAGTTTTTTTGAAAATTAATTATAAAACATCTATGATAAGTAACAACTAGTGTATTTCAGAACTTATATTAGTTAGATTTGGCCCAAGTGAGACTTAATGAGGTAGAATTTGTGTCAGTTATCCCGAGCTTCAAGCAGCCAAAATCGCTATTTAATATTTCATTTACTCTATATCCTGAAGAATATGCGCAACACGGGTTTTTGCTGTCGATGAGAACGAAATTATATTGTCTCTGTCAACTAGCAGATGTTAATGCTCAAAAAGAAAATCTCAGATAAAAAATTCTAACATGCTTTTCAATCATTTTATGTGGTAATAGCTGTTGAAAATTTATTATGGTTGTCAACTTTCAGAAGCTCTGGTCAATTTAAAAGCGCTTAAAAGTTCCCATATAAGGTGAAAATCATGCTGATTTCATGTTTTTTTTGCATATAGGTAGTCCTTAATTTGGTGCTACAACCGCAAACTCACGGCCGGAAAATAATTCACAACATATTGTGTTACAATAAGGATGAGCCATTAGGGTATGACTCGGATATTCAGTAAGAAAAAGCGAGCAATGTAACAGCGAGCCTTCCGGCTCTGACCTACTGTTTCAACGAGTTTCAGAGGAACCACACATTTTGATATAACATTGAATGTTTAAGTCCTATGCTCATTGTCATCTTAAGTGAAAGCATTACTTTTCTCAAGTGAAACTTAGAAAATGATGGAAGAGGATATTCAACTCGCCCAGGCTATGGTAAGGATGGAGCTGGAAGATGCAGCTTCCAGCCCTGGAACACCAAGAAAGACGCACGCATCACTAGTGCAAGATAGGGTTTTCAGGTAAGGTAATAGGCGGAAGTAGTTATCGTCAGAGTAAAGTTCGGCTGACATATTTTCGCAAATATAATTACTAAATGACGCAAGTTTTGGTGCATTGATAGTCATATCCTGGAGTTATTACAGGCTATATTTCCTTGTTTTCGCAAAAACTTAATATTTGCTTCCGGATACAGTGATATGATCCATAATTCAAAATATTTAATCAATTAAAGGAGAATTTTCAATCCGCGAAAGGATATAACAATAAAAATAAAATTAATGCATTGGTTGAATGCCCTGCATAATTAAACAGTTACAAAAGACTGAATTTTGGAGAAGGAATCCTTGAGCATTGCGGTACCCATAAGCTTTTTATGATTGATTTCACTTAAGGGGTAATGACTTTTAAATTTTCTGCCGCACCTAAGTTGCAAATTGTATGCATCCGTCATGGTGTTTATCTAACAGTTATTCAAAGAGGTTTAAAGAATTAAGATCTTTATTAAAAGAATTATAGCTCAATAAGGTCGAGGGGCTGACGATTTTTTTCGTTTTGGCTAGCCCTTAAAATTTTTTCCTTTATCAGAAAACTTATCATCATTCTGTGACCGCCAAAAATCTTCAGTCTACATGCCGCTCGCATAACAGAGAGTGAAAGTTAGTCGGTGATTTTTGTCAACGAAAAATTCATCAATATTTATTGGATGAATCGAAATATGATATCAAGTGATTTAAAGGTTTACTACTGGTATAAATCCAATGAATCTTTGATTTTGCGCCCTCCACAGGATAGAGGGAGGCAGCGGGAAAAAGTGAAAATAAGGGATTCAAGGACACCGTCTGGCGGAACTGTGAGTGAAGATTCTGATTCGGGCGTTTTTAATAGTCGAATTAGTGATAAAAGAAGGCGAAGTGGAACATGGCCGTAAGTTTTATCACTTGTTCTTTTTTTGTTTGGTAAAATTATAGATGAGGGGATTTTGTCTATCTTAGAAAGTGGTTGAGGAAGATGAAAGAAATTCTCAGTGATGAATCCAGAACCTTAATGATCCCCTGGGAAGGTATTTGAAGTAAATACCTTCACCCCTTCTCCCTCAGAACGGTACTGACATTTGATGACGTTTTGTAATATTTGTGGGTACTGTTCAATTAGCTTGAATCCACGCGAGAAGTGAAGTTTGGTTAATGCTAATAAAATAAAACAAAATATGATGAAATTTAATAGATTAGAAACAAATTTGGGCTATATACTTTCACATTAGGGGGGTACGGGGTAAAGATATATGAAAGGGGTTTTCCCCTCCTCAATGCATCGCTCTTTACGCTAAAGTTTTTTATTGCTTTAAAAAATAGAGTTGTGATAAAGAGTCAAACATTAGCGTAAAGAGCGATGCGTTGAGGAGGGGACAGGCCCTTTCATATACGGAGTAATTTCTGTTTGTTTTAAATTTTAATGTCACTCCTTACTTTCAGTTAAAAAAACTTGTTTTTTTATTAAATTTCCGACTGTTTTTGAATTAATGCAGGTTTTGATTTTGGCTCACCGTACATGAACAATGAAACCAAAATTTGCATATTAATTTTACTTTTTATTTTGGCTAAATGGTTTTCTCGAAAGTTGTTTAATTTTATTTACGAATGTTTTTATTAGTAATAAATAGGCGTAACTTACGACTTAACTTACGTAACGAACTTCTATATTCGTTTATTTTTATTACGTATATTAGGGGGTTTGCCCCCCTAGTCAATACCTTTCTCTTTACGCTAAAGTTCGAATTTTATTCCAATTCTTTAAGAATGAACTCTTAATCACAAAGGCCCTTAATTAGAACAAATAGCTCTTATCAAAGTAATAAAAAACCTTTAGCGTAAAGAGCAAGGTATTGATTAGGGCGCGAACCTAATCATATATGTAATAGTTTCTGTTCGTTTTAAGGTTGACGTTGAAAAGTTTTTCAGTTGAAAACTTGTTTTTTTTTTATATTTAATTTCTGATCATTTTTTTAAATAAAGCTGGAAAATCTGGTGCTCCCTCTATAGCAATATCCCTTCCCCCATGAAAACTTCCTCCATGGAAAGATCCTTCCACGTACCAGCCCCCCCCCCCTGCACCACTACCAGAAAAATTCTACGTCGATATACTTCCCAATGACCAATACTATATGTAAACATTGGGCAAAGTTCATAACTTGCAGCCCTTCCCCCGGGAACTTTGGGGGNTGGGCAAAGTTCATAACTTGCAGCCCTTCCCCCGGGAACTTTGGGGGATTAATTCACATATTTTTCGACTATGCTGAAAATTGCTATCTCAAAATTTTGATCAGGTGACTGTGGGTAAAAAAATGAGCGTAGGAGGGGCATAGTTGCCCTCCATTTTTTGGTCACTTAAAAAGAGCACTAGAACTTTTAATTTGCGTTCGAATGAGCCCTCCAGCGATATTCTAGGACCACTGGATTGATACGATCACCCCTGGAAAAAAAAACAAATAAACACGCATCCGTGATCTTTCTTTTGGCAAAAAATACAAAATTCCTAATTTTTTTAGATAGGAGCTTGAAACCTCTACAGTAGGGTTCTCTGATACGCTGAATATGATGGTGTGATTTTCATTAGGATTCTGTGACTCTTAGGATGGGTAAGATTAAACTTGATGAAACTTATATATTTGAAATCAGCATAAAAATATGATTCTTTTGATGTATCTATTGGTATCAAAATTCCGTTTTTTTAGAGTTTCGGTTACTATTGAGCCGGGTCGCTCCTTAGTTACAGTTCGTGACTACGAACTGTTTGATTCCCTGTTCAATATATCGCGTGGATTCGAGCTAATACAACAGTATCTATTTGTATTATAAGAGACAAACCTTGTGAAATAGAATTGATGTTCTGGTCAAATGAGACACAAATAAAATGTTTTGAGCCTCAAACTTTTGCTTGATCTTGATTTTTAAAGATTGGAAAAATTTATATCTTGAATGTAAGAGAAAAAAAAACTTGGCATGGCTTAACATTCTATTGAAATAATAGCAATTGCATTTTCATAAGCTAGAGCCAATGAAAAAAAAACAACTTAAAACCCCAAAACTGAGGTAAAATGCATGGGCGTACGTAGCTAATCTTTTCGGATTAGAGCTAAATCTTTCCAAGATAATATGGATAATTGCTACTTGTTTGACTTTTATTCTGTCATTCCAGCTGTTTATTTCCAACTTTTTCAATTATCTACCTTTTATCAACTGCTTTTTTAGCAATTTACCTTTTTTCAACCGCTTTTTCAACCATCTGCTTTTTTAACCATCTGCTTTTTCAGCCATATCTAGTGTAAATATGAAGTTCTAGGGAGCAATTACCCACCTCTGCCCCCTTCCGTACGCCCATGGTAAAATGTTTTAGACATAATTTAGGCAACCCAGACAATTTGCTCTTGGGTAATATTCTGAGGCCTAGAAATAAGGAAAGGGTAGAGATAGTAACTAGATAACGCCTTCTCAGGGTATATATTAGGCCGTGAATTCATTCCTGAAAGCTTCACTCATCTAATTACAGCTATTTTCCGAGTAACTCCTCAACTAGAATATTAGCTCATATTTTCACTAATAGAATTTCAATGGTCTTAGTGTGGCTCAGTCAGGATTGCCACCCCTTGTGATTTATCACTATTTCTAGTGATATTTATATTGGCTAAAAAACAACACTAAATCAGCACATAAATTACTAGACTGTTGAAGAAAATCACTAAATCAACCAATAAATCACAGACATCTAGTGCTTTTTCCTCACTGGGTGGCAGCCCTGGGCTCAGTAGGTCTATCACAATGGTTTACATGAGACCCTAAAAATGTGGCATTGTTTCTCACGGGTAGATTATTTTTAGGCGATCAATCAAAGACTGTTTTATGTTTCGTAGACTAAATAAAAAATTTTGCTGATTTTGGAGACTTGTATTTGTTTTTGCTTATTTCTCATTGGTATTTGGTGTGTAATGTTAAATGTGTGCCCTCATTAGAAATTGAAGTTGGGACGAGACAACGAAGCCAGTGATTGCCACATTTGGATTAAGCTTAGAATTGAGAATCTTATACTGTATTTTCTTTTCCCGTTCTGACTTCTTTTCTACTAGCTACCTTAACCAATTAATGTTTCTTCGCCAGATGAATAATGAAAACGATGGTCGTGGAACTATATAGACATATTTTTGCTTGAAATCAGGACTTGAAAGCGGTACATTTGCAGCATAAAATGTGACAGCTGGCCTTATGGCCGGTCCACTCACTAATACTACTGGCAGGGTTTCCACTACACAAAAACTTAAGAAGGGAGGCAATGATTTTATCGATTTTTTTCAATTTCTACAAATTCGTGGAAATTGTAGAAGTACTATATTTTCTACAAATTTGGGAGGGGGCACAATCTTTTTCCCTATTTTTTCAGTAAAAGTACCAGAAAATATGTTTTTTTAAACATCTGGAGACAGATTACCAATGACCCTTGGACTTCGTTCCTTTAGCAATATTAAATAAAAAAAACAAGTTTTTTTTAACTGAAAGTAAGGAACGACGTTAAAACTTAAACGAACAGAAATTATTCCGTATATGAAGGGGGCTGTCCCCTCCTCAACGCCTCGCTCTTTACGCTAAAGTTTTTTTATTGTTTAAAAAAATAGAGTTGTGAGAAAGTCAAACTTTAGCGTAAAGAGCGAGGCGTTGAGGAGGGGACAGCCCCCTTCATATACGGAATAATTTCTGTTCGTTTTAAGTTTTAACGTCGTTCCTTACTTTCAGTTAAAAAAACTTGTTTTTTTTATTTAATTTTTGAACGTTTTTGAATTAATGCAGGTTTTGATTTTGGCTCACCGTACATGAATAATTAAAAC
>JAQQPU010006501.1:15453-42291 GCA_029168905.1 Artemia sp. Kazakhstan ARC1039 | reverse complement strand
AGGGTAGATCGTGGATATGCAACTCCAAACGCATTATGCAAGTCGTCCACGTTTAACGTGGCTTGAATTAGCGCAGTATTGCATCGGTCGATGTGAACACGCCAAAAGCTTTTCTCTTCAAGCTGTAACCCCCAACAAACGTCAGATAGGTTTTAATGCTTTAAATTTTGGTGGATGACTTTTCCAGAAATATCTTGTCGATACATATATTAGTCTTGATTGTAATTACATCCAATAGATGCAATGGATGAACTAAAAAACTATAATGGCTGCCAACTATGCAGGTTCTACAAGACTTATCAACGACATAGCTGCGAAACATAATGCAGTTATTATTGCAAAAGTAATATTACCGTCTCACCGGATCAACACGCTGCTATGCTGAATATTTTGAAGATGGATGGCTAAAGTTTGTAGCCTTTGAATCCCAGATTTCTTCATAACTATGAGTTGCAATAAAGCTTGATGGTGAGCCGGTCAAGATTGACCAAACGTTATTGTTCCAGCGACTGGCGGCTGTAGCCACTGCCGACGGTCAGGATCTGTCGGATACTCTTGGTTATGAACTTTGCTCTTTTCCTCCTGCACTTTTCGGGTCATACCAACTACTACGCACAGCTGACAAGGCTTCCCTCTCAAATGCCCTTTGGAAAATGATCGAAGGCTCTTCTGCGAATCTTTCAACGAATTGCCAATATGTTGTAGATGGACGATTGCTCCTACATAAATTGCCTTGGACAACCGGCGCTACTTTTGGACAAATATGTCTGGCCTACGCTAGCTATGTCAAAGCTCGTTTTGGAAATGCTACGGTTGTATTCGACGGATACGAAGATTCACCGAAATTCAATACGAAGAAAAGACCAGACTCACTTGAAAAGATCGAAAGGCATAAGATCTCCTGATATCGACTTTACTGGGACAACAACGGTAATCTTCAAAAAAGACTTTTTCCTGAACAACATGAAGAACAAGGGAAAATTCATCCTCCTACTTGGTGGAGTGCTAAGCTCGTCAGGATGTCGCGTGGTGTATGCTTCAGGTGATGCAGATTTCAAGATTGCGACACCCGCAGTGAAAAGTTGTTCTGAGGTGGAAACCTGTCTTGCTGGCAATAACACAGACCTGCTCGTCTTGCTTCTTCACCATTGCCAGTCATGAAGCTACCCACTTTTCTTTCGATCAAAGACCAAGCCGGGAACATCCAAACTCTACAACATAAGAGAACTAAAATGCAAGCTTGGGGAAGTCACAGAGGTCATACTGCCCATCCATGCTTTCCTGGGATGCGATACGACCTCTAGGTTCTACGGCGTAGGAAAGTCAGTGTCACTTTTATTGGCTAAGATCAATGAAGAATTCCGAAAAAATGCAGCGGTTTTTTGCCGGAAGAACTCAGAAAAGCATCAGATCATCAGTGCAGGCGAAAAGCTTACACTGCTTGTTTATCGGGCTAAAGCTGATACCAACCTTCAGGATCTGCGTCACACCATGTTTGTCACGAAACTGGCTTCTTCGACCTCGTTCGTCCACCCAGAAAGCTTGCCTCCGACATTGTCAGCTGCGAAGTTTCACTTCTTCAGAGTTTTCCTACAGGTCATGGGTTGGAATGAATGGGTTGCTCAGCTGATCTGGACCCATGTGACCGGGGTTGGCGGCTAGACAAAACCAAGTACGGACCTGTAACAATGGACTCGACGCCAGCACTCGAAGCACTACTGAGAACGGTACGATGTGCTTGCAAGTCAGGTTGTGAAACAAAGCGTTGCAGTTGCAAAAGAAACGGACTTCACTGCACAAAAGCATGTGCCGAGTGTCATGGTACCGACTGCCAAAATTCAGAAAGGATTGACCTTGAGGATGATTTTAACAACTAAGTTCCTGTTTTAAGTTTTTTATTATTTGATTTGTTTTAAGTCTGTGAGTTGCCGAAGTACAATTAATCTGTACCAATTTTATACACCGTGATGATTCTTAATATACTGTGATTGAATCCTTGTTGAAATGGGCTCCGCAGCCAAAAAAAAAAAAGAAAGAGAATTTAATTTCTCTACTTTTCACCCTCTGCCAGTTTTTTCCGATGAGGGAAAACTAGCATTCTGAAGGAAGATATCTCTCCCCCCCCCCATACACACAGAAAAGCGTGTCTAAGAGCCTTTTAGTACAATTTGAGCATTATCATATACTTGTTGATACTGCATATTTTTAGCGTTTCAAATATCAAAATCCTCTGGGGAAAAGCCAGGTCTGTGTGTGGTGTGACTATAGCTAGGCCTATATATCGACTCGTACTTTGAGTGGACTTCTATATACAAAAACAAGCGCTAAAGTGGACTTCCATGTCTGAATCCTCTTAAGTCTGATACATTTGTCGTTTGTTTTTACCAAAATTTCGGTGAATTTTTTAAGTATTTAATTCTTGCGTTTCTCTTAGACATTTCTCAACAAAAAGTAATGAATAATTTTCTTTTTATTCAGTCTAAATGTGAATGACCTTTAAAATACATGGCGGCTGATTACTGGATTAGTTACTTTTACACGAGTCTGCCAACGGTACAGGTACAGGTTGTTTCACATCACGGCAACTCGTCCAAACTACTGTCTTTATAAGTTTGCCAAGGTAAATAGATGGTTAGTTAAATTGGATTCCGCTATTGTTGTTTAGTAAGTTCTCTTGTATTCTTGTCGTTATTTAAGATACTTTTATTGAAGTTATGATATTGACATTGTTTTTACTGAAACTCCAGTTTAGGGGCTCTACACCATTTTGAAAAGTTGTCGAGTCAGACGAAAGAAACTTTGGTGATCGTCAAGTTTGATTTCTGTTGTGAACTAAATACTATAATAATTAACGTAGGAGGAATCCCGTAGCAAGGGTCCCTTTAAGAAGGAAACTATAATTAGTACAGTGTTTCCTTCTTAGAGGGACCTTGCAAACAAAATTATACCTGTACACATCAAATAAATTTGGGTACTGGTGCACTGCATGGACACTTCAAAAAAGTCAAGTTTGGTTAATGCTAATGAAAATAAAATAGGATGAATATATAATAGTTTGTAGACAAATTTGGGCTATATATTTGCGAATTAGGGGTGGGGATGGGGGGGGGGGGGAAAAAAATAACATATTTTAAAAAATACGTAACATATACCATATGAGATAATTCCCCCCCCCCCTAAACCCCAAAAATTACAGTTTAAACATCGTAAACGCAATGAAAACCAGGCTTTGCATTGCATTTCTTTCTAGCGGTCTCTTGCAATTAACCCGCCTGGCGGGTTTTACGTGACTGGTTTTCTTGTACTATATATAAAAGTGTGCATATAACGCACCGGTACCTAAATTTGCCAAAAAAATACACTGTACATATATAATAAATTTGATTGAGCCTATTCAGGGATTTTAAAAATTTGAAACATAAGCAATTCTAATATCTCAATATTTGTTCCTTTACGTAATATTTATTATTGTTGATTTTTTGGTCACCCCGAATTTAAGCCTGATTTCCATAATTATGTGATGTAGTTTCCATAATTTTGTTACTAAAGTATTATATTTTCATCATATTTAGATATATTTCATTAGGATTAACCTAACTTCACTTCTTGAGTGTGGTGGCTATAAGACATTGGTACCACCAATTAAAAAAATACAAATATATGCAATAAATATATGCACAAAATTAGAAAAATACAAACTACAATATTTTTGTAGATAGGAGCCTGAAACCTCTACATTAGGGTCCTCTGATATGCTGAATCTGATAATGTGATGATCGCTTGACTTTTTGGGTATGTTCCCCCTTTTTCGAAAATTTAGCAAATGTTTTCATGTTCGTAGGTTTTGATGAAAACATTAAAATTAATAAATTTTATACATTTGGAACCAGTATAAAAAGCCAATATTTTTGATGTATTAGTTGTTATAAATATTCGTTTTTTTAGAGGTTCTTTTGCTATTGGGGCAAGTCACTCCTTACCAGGGGGCGATTCTCCAGCATTTTTGTTGGGGGGGGGGGGGGGGCGGGGGGGGCCCATATCTGGATAGTCAAGGGGCATTGGATATAAAATTTTTTTTTGTTCACTTTGGGGGGGGGGCGGGGGCAACTGCTCTCCCCCTTGCCACACCCAAACGACGCCCCTGCTCCTTACTTACTGTTTGTTACCATGAACTGTTTGATTAATGCAATTCCAGACATTGTTGGTAATCTCGGCAAGTGTAGCAATTAAAATTAGAGCCAGAAACGCTATCCCCGCTTCCTAGATAGTAGCAGGTTTTATCTTTCACAGAATCTTGAAAGCTACCTACTGATATAACTGTTAGAAACAAGGGTACTTTTCTGTTAAACGGAACACACTCAAGAATTGTGCTGTCAAAGATCCTCAAAAACCGGTTTGCCTCTCTGGAATCGTTTATGATTTACTTATATGAGTGAGAAAACTACAATGTACGTATATTTTAATTAACTATCTAATATTTAGAGGTGGTTAGGGGTTAGGTTAAGTTAGATTGTTCTGCGTGGCCAGTTTTCCATAATTCTTTGTCGTAGTTTCCTTAATTTAGTTTCTAAAGTATTATATTATCATCATGATTTGGTATATTTCATTTGGATTAACCTAACTTCACTTCTTGGGTGTGTTCCGTTTAACAGACAAGTAAAAAGAGCTAGTTTAAGCTTTTCACCCAGACTTGGTGCAAAAGGTAAAGGGATATAGGAGCAGAAGATTAGAGTGTACAACATTCCTTGCTCTTGTGGTAAGTTCTGCATTGGCTGAACTCACCAGAAATTTGTGGAACGATTTATTGAGTACAGCGACAAATTAGTCAATATTTTTCGAAAATATAATAGTTACATTGATAGCTACCTTATATAAGTTACATAAGAATAATAGTTACAATATGTTAGCATTTCCGGTACTTTTCGGTTATATAATACACACTCGAGAATTTCGATCGCGAATGATGCGAACATGACACAAGAAACTGGTCTAGCAACTTCTTTATACCAGACAATTAGCTTTGGTTTGTAGCTATATTTTATTAAAGTATTTAGTTGGTATTTTGGTTAGGTTACTTATTTAATATATGCTTACCCCCTCCCCCTTAATATGCAAATATATAGCCCAAATTTGTTTCTAAACTATTATATTTTCATCGTATTTTGCTGAATTTCATTAGCATTAACCAAACTTCACTTCTCGATTGTGTATTAAATAACCGACAAGTACTGCATTGCAAACAATCTTATTATACTTCTTTTTTACCCTCATCTCAATTTAAGACATATAATTAGGGCATCTAAACTACTTATTTATAATTATAAAACTATCGTCTAGTATTCTTACCATAAATTGAAAAATAAGTTCTAAAATGAGTCAAAATTATCCTAAAATCGCACTGGCGCTTCATCTATGTATCGCTTCATCTAATCGAGTTCATATCTATTTCGGTAACTCATCTTTATAAATTACGCTGGCAGTGTAATAAAATTACACTGATGCTCGAATGTGGCACTATGAGGGGCAATTTGAAAAAAATACAAACGTTCATAGGAGTCAACATTAGCTTCCACAAGAGTCATTATTCGTCTATACGAATTTAAGTTTATCTACGGTATTATATTTTAGTTCCTTGTGGCATTGCCTCATCCAGGCTTATCTATGCATTCAATCGAGATTATCCCTACTTCAGCAGTTTCCTTAATAACACTTTTTTAAGAGGGGCTAACCAGTTCTTTAACCCTTACCGTTTAGGTAACGTCACTTTTTGTTACATGGGGCAATTGAGGTCATAGAAAACGAAAATGAAGGTAAAAAGGGTCATCACCAGTATCACAGGAATATTTGAAAATTCCCCCTTAGAGTTTGAACTGAGAGGGATTAAGTCTGGAAATCAACGAAATATCCTATTTTAGTGAACAAGGAGTCCTTTGTAGGGTTTTCTTGACTGTAGATACCGAAAATAGAAAAGAAAAAGACTTCTAACCTGCAAAACACCCGCAATTGAAACATCACATATAAACTACATGTGTCTTCTGTTCATTCGACCACCTTTTGCTGAAACCCTAAGAAAGGTCTTTTTTTAAGAATGAATAGACGGAACTAAGGCATAGGAAACAACTTAATCCAATACCTTTCTCAAGAGAAAAAAAAATCCAAGACTTCAAGATATAAAAGGTATGGCCCATTTAATAATGTAGCAAAATCGGTTAATATAAAGATTAGAGAATGAACTAGATAACTTTGGTTTCAATTATTTTCACTTTGTCAAACATAAAAAGAGAAAGCTTTGGAAAATCATTGGCAGTAAAGACAGTGTTATCATCTTCAGGTTACAAGATATTCTGGCAGAAGATCCCTCTGCATGACTTACAAGCTATAGAGCAATCCAGACGCAACTTGAGCATCTTTCTGGGTCACAGTTATTCGGCTTACAGGAGTAATTCACAACTTTCAGAAGCTGCAATGGAGCCGGAGATAAATTAGTCATCGTTGGAACCAAGACTGTTTCTTTGCACCTAAGCTCCCACTGAAGAGGGCCTTATGAGACTGCTATTTTCACTCCAGTTTTGGACCTGATGATAGACACGCAACGAGTGAAACATCGCAGATACACTTGTGGGTGGCAAGTTTTGAGGATACACATATCTTGAGGATATCGAGATCTTCTTTTGGAAGATACGATAGCGAGCTGAATATAGGTCTTCATTCCTCTTGTATGCATAGATGTACAGTAAAGCACGTTCTCCAGCACTGACTATCTTCTCCTTTGTGCTCGCCTTTAAGAAAACTGGAGAACTTCTTCGGAACGCCTCGTTTTCCTTAAATATGCCTATAACCTTTCCTTTTCCAACACCATGTATATGGAAGTGGTGTTGAAGCCAAGTAGTGCATGGCGAAAAAGTATGAAATTGCAGAACTAGCATTCCCAAGCTAGTTTTCGGCATTTGTGTGTCCCATGCATTGCTTATACCGCCTTGTTTCGCTTCTGGAGAATAATATATCCTGGTGGAATCGCAATTGCCATGACACAATAAAAGAACGAGCAAGTCAGTATCATCACTAACTAGCACAGTAGGAAGAAGACCAGACTTCTCAATAGCAGTTTTAACGATCTTCCCATCCGCGTCGCCTTCTTTATCATAACCTGATAAAGTTTCACATAAACTTTCACCGAGGACGTGGATGAGGCTCGCCTTATTGTTTTTATTAGATAGAATTCTGTAAATATTTTAATTCCATCCGAATGAATTGTTCTCTGTCCACTTCGTTTGGAGTACCAGTCCTGGTTGAACTTCTTTGAAGTAATGATATTAGGGCTGTTTTAAAACATGTTTTAAAAAAAACCTTTCAGTTTTAATGATTGAATTTTAATGTAAGTTTCTTTTATATTGTTTTTATTCTCTTCGTCTGTTTTGCTGAGGACGGCCCTTAGATATAGGGTCGAAATATTCATTTAAAGTTGCATTCCACTGTCTTGTATAAAGATTTCCCTGTTGTTCTACTTATTTGTTTATGATGAAAAGGCAGTGTGGTCTTTGTCGCTATTTGCATCCATTATTATAAACTCCGTTCCTTTAATATGCAGATTTGGAGTGCTAAAAATATGATCATATTTCCGAGCAAAGCACGAGTTAATGCTTTCCCCGTCAATAAATGAGGTACTGTTTGTTCAGCATAAACGATTTCAAGAATTTCTTTCCGACTTGATTCTTGCATGATATTTCATATGCAGTCGAGAAAGCTCACGAGACGATGGAATCCTCCTAGTTTCAAGACAATCTTTTTCACTATGCTTCCAGGTTTAATTTACTTTCTATCATTTTATAGACATATACCACAGATTCTAGTTAAACATTACGATATGCACGAATTCGTGTTTCTCCCCTTGCTTGGCCACAAACATCAAGGCAGAATAAAAGCAGGACTCACTACTCGAAGGAAGATCGATATCGGGTAGAAACAAAGCGCCTGCTTTTGAATATGGTCCCCGAAATATTGCTTGCATGAAGCCATTCCTTGCAGGCCATGGAAATTTTAGGTACAAATAAGTGATCCACAACAATTCAAGCTGACGATAAGGACCGAACTTTGAGATTCGCAGAAGACTCTCGTTTTTTATAGTTGAAAGAACTGCGTCGTTTCCGTTGTAATTCAACTGTATAATTGTAGAGCATCGGTAAATATCAGTTCCTACTATTTATAGGCTTGGAGAACTAAAATTCAGGCTGGAGTTACTGCTGCAATGATTGTTAAGGCATGGAAAGTGCCCTTGCCATCTAAAGCGCAAATATCATGATGCGCTTTATCAGCCACATGATGGACAAACTTGTTTCTACTGAATTCGGTTTCTGCTTGTTGGTGGCATGCTGTAAACTTTTTGAACTTCTGCACTTCAGTGTATGAGGAACAGAAACCTTGTTCATTACACTATCAATAACAAAACGTGACTTCAGAGGGTGGTCTAGTTGCAAAGGAAGGCCGAGATACAAAGGTAAAAGTAGAGCGCGGTGACGTGCTACTTGGACAACAGTACGTAAAATCGATAAAATCTTCATTGAAATAATCTTTCTAGCAAAAACCGTCTGAAGAAACAGTTCCAAGGTTTCTGGTATATACTTATGCAACTTTCCTTCAGAGGAGATATCTTCGAGGATTGTATAGGTCTCTTTTTGCGAGGGAGCTTCTTGATATCACTCTTAATTAGTTCAGCGGCTGCAAGAATTATTCTCAGTTTTAGTTCTTCGTTGGGTCCTTTCTTCTCAGTGTCAAAGCATTCATGAAGGAAGCGAGAAGTCATCTTACTAGAAGTAACTACGTCGGATTTTCTGTCAATATTGGCAATAACAAGCTCATCCCTCAAATGTTCTTGCAGCGTTTTCTTTAAAAATGTCTCATGCTTTTCTGCATCGTCGGGTTTTTCAGGTGTCTTCTTTTTAATAACATGGACGTCACTGGAAAACTTCGAGGGTGCTTTACGATACGTTCGAAAAAGCAGCTGAGCACGACACGTGATATACAGCATCAAGGGACATAGAGGTCTGCAAATGAACGGTTTTTACCACAGGTCGTTTCTTTCTTTGCAGACAGAAAGCAGTGTTTCACGAGTTTCTTTTCTTCTGATCCTTTTCTCGCCGATGAGGCTTATGGTGTCATAGCTATCTACGCTTTTAAAGTATATTTTACAGACGGCAGATTCCATCTGAAAAAGGTTCATCTAAAATGACGCTTGTTGTGCCATAGCTATCTACGCTTTTAAAGCTTATTGGACAGAGGGCGGATTCCATCTAAAAAAATTCAACTTCAGAAATAGAAATAATTCTGTTATCGACAAAGACTCTTATCTTTTTCTGGGAATAGTCGTAAAATAACAAATAAAGTTAAAATAATAAATAACAAGTAGTAAAGTTCCTCCAGCTATAAAAGATCCAGCTCTTCTACCATGACCGAACAGAAATAAGAAGAGTGATGGACAAGGAATCATCGTGCAAAAGAAATATCGTCATAAGAGAAAAAGAAATGGGAAAAAATGGAAATAGAGAATAGCTTTAAAAAAGGAATATGGTAGAAGGTCCTTAAATAAAGGTTGAAGGAGAAAATTCTAAACTGCTATCCTTTCTAAAAGCCAGAATATAATTTGTACTTTATTGAAAAAATTATTTTTAAATGTTTTCATTTTTATAACTTTAAGAAATCAAAAATTAATTTAGATTTTAATGAATAAACATCAGCATATGTATATTAAACAGACAATGCTCATTTTTTTCAGTAAAGTATAAATTCTGGCTTTTAGAAAGCATTGGGGCTTAGAACCCAACTCATATTAATTTCTGCTCGCTTTGAGTTTGACTCTGTTATTTATTTTAATTTTAATTTCTGTTTGTTTTTGGTTTCATTTATTTATTGATACCGTTCTGTGGTAGTTGTATGCTAGGTAGATTATTTGATTCTATTTTTGTTCATTTTTGGTATAATCGAGTTCTTTACTTATTTTTGAAAAACCTATCTGTGGGAAAAGTTTTTTTTAAGTAATATATTACGTGAGATAATCCCTCTCACTTCAAACACTAAAGATGAAGTCCAAAATATCCCTTTTATACTGGTGATGGACCATTATTGCATTGATTTTCTTGATCTACGGCCCCAATTACCCCATAGAAGACGTCTTTTTCTATGCGTTATCGCATAATGAGCTTTTAGCCTTTTGCCCCTGTGAATTTGTCCCATTTCCCCCAAGAGTAGTGATGCCGATTTTGAATATGCTAATAAGCGTGTTTTTCTCTATCAAATGGTATAAAAATCATTTTTGTTGCACTTTGTTGAAGTTGTACCCCTTCTTTGTCGTATTTTTATTGTGCAAAGCTTTCTAATGAGCCCATATTCATCTCTCCATGTATCTTTACGATGAACCCTGGAAAAAAAAAGAATAAAAAAAGAGAAATATCAATCCTACCCATGTAAACATGTTATTTTCCTGGATTTCCTAATTCTGAGACACTAAATATCTTTTGAAGGGTTTTGACACATGTTTTAGAAATATTTCAATGGTGTACTTTTATTTTGATTTAATGTCACATTTGATGGATATCGGGCTCTTTTTCGGAATTCTCAAAATTTTGATTTCTAAATTTATAATAACTGCTTGGATAAAGTTTGCCATTTCACGAATCAGTGCTAGTTGTGTTTTTTCGCAGTTGGAAGTTTGACAACGTTTCCTATAAATTTCGATTACTATTGGGCAAGATTCGCTCTTTACTAGGGTGCTTATACTGTTGCAACGATAGCTTAAAACTGTAACAAAAACAACTACAAGATACTAGCTCTTCCTGGCTGCGAACTAGTATTTCTAGGATAGAGGAGTTTTGCCAGGGGTGGAGGGATGGGGTTTGAAATGTACAAATTAATGTTTAGGTCACCTTTTTTCATTAGGAAAACCCTTAGGACCGATTTCATGAAAAGAAAGTTCTCTCTTCGTATACCCCCTGCGTTAGGGTTGTAAAATTTGTGTTCCCCCTGGTTATTTACTCATTGGTAAGAAGGTTTCTCAATGTCACCCACCAATCCACCTATACTCTCAAGTGTTTCTAAAGCTAAAAGTAAATTACTTCTTAATACTTTTATTGTCCATCAGGCTATACAGCAATGGAGGCTTCAATATACATATAAAAAAAAAACAAGTCCAGTTTATATAATTTCCAAATAGTAGTACCCCGAGTCAGCCGATACTCAGCTGAAATTGAATATTTCTCAGTAAATTCATGAATCAGGTTGCAATTCATAAAACTAATGCCCGTTATTAAGCCAGTTATTAAAAGACTCTAAAAATTGTTGATTTATTTAATGCAGTGGCGAACTTTACTCTGGCTTGATTTTTATTGGTTACCATGCTCTATGTTTTAGTGGAAAGACAGTCTGATCATATTTTATCATTCTTTACGGATTCTGTAAAATTACAACCACAATTAATGTAATTAATCTTAGTCACTTAAGTCTTAAGTCACTTTGCAGTATCTAATTTTAAAGTTACTTTCCTGGACTTTGTTCACTTTCATACCCAGCTTTTCATTTGCACTTTTGGTAGTGTTAACTTTGTTTTTGGAAATTCCACTCTCACTTAGGTGGTTATGATTCAAGCGTTATTAAGAGTCTAATAATTTATTAAATCTAATTGCAGGCATATTCCAACTATCTTCACAGAAAGTGGAACTATTAAGCTTAGAAGTGACTAGGAAAGTGTTTTTAGAAATTAGAAATCCGCCAAACTGTTTGGATCATTTTTAAGCCAGATGGGCTCAGTTTCGTACCAAGTTATGCCAAGTAAGTGTGCCTTTAACTTCCTGTCTATCAGAAAAAAATCTTTCGAATTTGTCATAATTTTCTTGAAACAGGCCATCATTTATGCATTAAAATAGAGAGGTCTAAAGTTAGAGACCTTTTTTCATCATAATTCCTTTTAATACATAATTTTTTTAGAAGGGGAAAATTACTTAAAAAGGTTTTTTTTTTAATTCACTTATACCGAAGAAAAATCAAAACTTCGCAAAACGTTTCATGGGTTACAGACTTTTCCTGTAAAGCGTAAGATTGTAAACAATTAAAAGGCGATCCTAGGATTTAGTAAGAAGTCATTCTTGCCTAAGTAGAGCTTAAGGGTTAACTCTTGTTCAAAATTGAAGTGCCAGAGGATTAATTTCCAACCCCAGGGTCATTCAGCGGGTAGAGACTCTTGGGCTTCTGTAAACTCAGTAAATTTTAAATTTGAAGATAAATATAGTTCAAAAATGTGATATACGGATGTGTATGTAGGTCAAATATTTAAGCTTGCAAACTTGCCCCTCCCCCCATAACGCTTCCTGAAAGTTTTGATTCGATTCCCCAAGCAATTCCCGAGGTATCGCAGATAACATATTCTGCAAAATCCGGTAATTTAAAAATTTAGGTCCGTTCCCCTTAGGGCTGTGCTGGTCATATTGACCAGCACAGCAACTTATAAGGCTTTTTAACATTTTTGAATAAAAGGACTATCTCAAATGTTGGTCTGATACAAGAGGGGCAAAAAAGGGCTTGGAAGGGGGGCTGGTTGCCCTCGATTCATCTTAGTTCCTTAAAAGGGAACTAGGACTTTTAATTTCCGATCTAATAATCCATCCCAAATATCCGCGACGGTGCCTTCCATAAGGAGGGTTCAGAAAAAATAACACATTGAAGACTCATGTCTCTTTACTAAGGCAAATTTGAGCATTGCTTATGATTTGAAGAAACTTGTTTTTTTTTTTTACTTAAGTAGTTCATTAAAGCGCAAATTAAACTTTAGCGTAAAGAGCATAAACTTTAGTGTTGATGAGCGGTTGTGACCTTACATCATGAATAATTTCTTTTCCTTTTAAGTTTATACCGCTCTTTACTTCAAATTAAAAGCAATTTGTTTAAAGAAAATATTTAACGATGGCTGCAGGAATGGCCGCAATCTAGTAACACGTGACGGCTCACAGTAAGTGAAATTTAAGTGTAGACATTCCATGTGAATTCTGACAAAAATTTGCCTCCATTTTCTGAGATTCTATTAAATTTAATATATGTCAAAATGCAGGACAGTATTAGAGCCCTTAAATCGTACTGTTTTGTACAAAATACCGACTTTAATACTCGCCCAAGAGACTAAATCCAGAAAACGTAAATCCTGGACCGAGATACAGGCTGACAAAGACAGCTACTTGGGCATATACATGCCCATTCGAGTGTTATTTTGCCAAAATATTAAAAGTTGCTCTATGATTGGAAAGTATTGAGATAAACTTATGTTAGTTTAATTTAACAGATATTGTTTTTCTGAATTATATTAAATATATTTGTGGTAACTAGTCCTAGTTTGTGTTATAATATTTGAAGCTTTTTGCTACGTAAAACAGCAATCCCAAAAAACCATATTTTTTAGTTTTGATCCCCATCACACAGTATCAATATCATACCAGCTAGATAAAGTTTAGCTTTTGAGTTTTCGATTTTTGACTCCAACTTCCGAGTTTTGTGCCATTTCGTAAGTGAGATTTTTAGTAAAGTGATGATACTGCTCTATACCTGGAAAGGTTCCAGATAATTCGATACCTTTTTTTATTTGACAGGTATAACTACTACTACCATTACTAACAACTGACTGAAGCACCACGGTGCCTGAGGCTAAAACAGCTAAGCATGCTCCTCCTCCACCCCAATCTATTTAAAGCCTCCCTCTTTACACCCTTCCAAGAAGTTTTAATTTCACTTAAACTTTGTGACTTCCTCCCACCCAATTCGGGGAAGACCTGATTTTAGTTTGGCCCTAGATGGCTGGCAGGAATTACGATCTTGGACAGTCTGTCATCTTTCATCCACAGAACGTGTCCTAGATATCTCAACCTTTCTCTAAGTATAGCCCTAGAAAGCAGGATATACCCACATTTCTCCTACTGCTGGAAATTATTAGATTCTATTTGAGGGAAAGCCTCTAATAAATTCTCCTCCGTCTTTCGGACCGCTCGCGTTTCAGAACCATACTTGACCACTGTCATCACTGTAGCTTTCAAGATTCTAATCTTGGTTCGCAGACTAATCTTCCAAACTTTTTTTCAACAGTTATATCAACTTTTGGCATTGTCGTTGCATCCATCACCTTTAGAATAAGCCAGTCAGATAAGCATTAAGTTTCTGAAGAAACTGGTATTCTCTGTTTGGAAATATGTCCTCAAGTCCTTCTACTCTCTTATTTCACAAAAATCTTTAGACTACTGAAATTTTACAAATTGTCATTTTTTATTTTATGTCAGTTATAAGTATTTACATTTTGTCTCACTATTTATCAGTATCATATCGTAATTATCAGTATCAGTATCAGTTCTCATTGTATTAATCGAGAATCGTACTCAATTTTCTATATTTCAAGTTTATGAACACCATTACATATGAAGAAAAGAAAAAAAACATACACACGCATACAAATTCATCTTTAACTGTCAATGTTAAGGTAAACACAATATATTAATAAGCAACCCCCAAAAATAAGCTTTAAAATAATCGTCTATAAAAACTCTTAGGAAAAAAAACATTCATTTAAATAAAATGTTGGCATGATCAAGAACGAAATTGCCACCCCATAGCACTATGTCTTTGGAAACTGAGAGACTTTATGCATGTTGATTGGTATAAAATCATTGGTTTTCCCGAACATTTTACCGTATGGCGTTTTGTCTGTATTTGGGCCAATTTTAGCGGCACATACTGGCCCAAATTGGCATTTTTTCGTAGGATAGCCTCTTTTGTTAATCAAAAGAAAGACTAAAACTGAAAATTTTCTCTTGAATGGGTGCTCCTTCAATCCACTAAAACCGTTGGTACAGAATGTTCGTCTTTTGAAACGAAAACACTTATCTGTAACAATCCTCAAACAAAAACTGAAATTCTGTTTGATAGAAGACTCGCACTTCTGCTTCAAGGTTATCAGAGAAGCTGATGTTAAAGTCGTAATTTTCATTAAGATTGTAACCCTGACAAGTTTGTTTCCTCCTTTTTTTGTATAATGATTCAAATACTCTCATACTAATCTAATCTTCATAGGTAATAGCAAGTAAAACTAATTATATATATTTCGAGGTACTGTTTCAATTACATGTATATATTGTTTTGGCGCTTCGTTTTTAGACATCTGGTGACTGTGGACGAGCATAAGTCCTTAGTTAGTGTTCATCACGGTGAACTGTCTAGTTTGGTATATTTATATTCTTATACGTTCTATCGGTTTCAGGTTCAGGAAATAGTGCTGGAAAAAGGATGCTGAATGGCATGATTTTTCGACTTTTTCCACTTCTGTTCCTAGTCGGATCAGTCGCATTTCTCGTATTTGCTGACCCATTGAATTTATTTAGTAAAGAGGCTCAGGTGGTCACTATATCCCCTGTCACATTGCTTGAAGAGCAGCTCACTAATTCAATAGAGAATATGCGTAATCAGTTTCAAAGCGAGCTCAACGCCAAAGTAGCTCCAATAAAAGATGACATGTCAGTACTGGAGCAGAAACTGGTAGAAAAATTAGCACAGAGTATTGACGAAGCAGAGAAAAGGATAGTTGAGAACACAAAAGATAGTGAAGAAATAAAGAAACTGGTTCAAGATGAAGTTAAAAATCAGCTGACAGATTTGGTGAAAACAGTCGATCAGATTAAAGAGCAGCTTAAGAAAATTGAAGAAAAAGTGACAAATTATTCAGCGACTGAGATTGCTGGTAAAGATGAAGAAGATGAAAAGTCTAAAGAAGAAACAGCCGAAGCTGAAAAGCTAGAAGAAGAACAACAAGAAAGAACAGCTGAAGAAGAGAAGCAAGAAGGAGATGCTGCTCAGTAGTCATTAAATCTCGTACCGTCTATTGAGTTGATGATTCTGATTTCAAGAACTAAGAAAAGTTGTATCTTGTCAAACTGGCACTTTTCTGTTAAGTTTCTTATAACTTTTTTTCTGCTAAAACGTGGGCAACATTCGTATCCATTAATTAGGAATTTGTTACAAATTAAAAAAATTCGCTTTTATTTGCTACTTAAAGTGTTTAAGTGGCTAGTTTTTCCGTATTATCATCTGTGTGGAGGATTGGGATATGGGTGGATAGTCTGTAAAAAATTAAATCAATGTCAGATTTCATAATGTATTTAAGATTTTATGACTGTGTTTAATAAACCTTGCTTTCATAGAATAATGGCTGATTTATTTATAGCTCATTCTCATTTTTCGTATGTAATTCAGGTGGGAGTTACGATTGTAAAGTTACTCTGTGTAGAGAGAAGGGAAAAAAGGAGTCTAACCTTCTCTAAGTTTTGACCTAAATCTAGCTGCTCAGTATTAGACAGAAGCTGAATGAAAGTTGGCTTTGAAAATCAAACATATGAATAGAAATACAACAGTGTAACGCTCAGCTTGTTTATCTTAAGGGCAGAATACTTTCTGTCTGAAATAAAAACTAATGTCTATTATACCGTAGCAAACTGTCTTTTAAATACTATCTTTTTTTCCCTGGCTCGTTATATTCACATAAATTTGTGTCCCCGCCCTCAGGGCTGTGCATATCATGTTGCCCATGTGGTAAATTTTTATGCATTTCAGAAATTTCAATTAAAGTGACTATCTGGAAATTCTGGTACGGAGCTGTGTGGGGCTTCACGGACACAAGAAGGTGGCTGGGTCTTCCGTTTTATGAAGACCACTAAATCTTAGGATTTTTCAGCCCTCTCTCAAATGACCCTGACAATAACTTACGAACACTTGCCCTTCACATAACCATAACAACCAAAAAGATGGGAGTGTTGCACTTTGTTGAGATCATTGTCATACCAAGATCGGTAATTTTACGTTTGAGGTTTGGAACTAACATCTGTAAGCCCCTGGGATAAGGGGGGCCTAATGCAAAAAAGGATAAGATGGAAGCTTTAGCTAGAAAATGGACAAAAAAACATTATTTTTATCAGCTTGGAACAAATCTGGAAATCCTTGGGCCAAGCCCCCCCATGCACAAAAAATTGGTTGCAGTCACAGGCAATTGGATTTGTTTTTTGTTTTTGTTTTTTTCTGATCGGCCTAATATCAATATTCGTAACTGTTCAGGACCCCAATGAATAAAAAAAAATTATTCGCTCAAGAATGGGGCCAGAAAAAATGTTAAAAAATGTTTTTCTTCTAAACACATGAAATTTAAATTTATAAGTCCTTGACCCAGGTGGACCTTAACTTAAAATAGGCTGGGGACCCAGCCTATTGTAATAATGCCTAAAAGTAAGGCCTGGAAATGAGTCTAAGAGAAGTTTTCTCTAGTCTCTGTTTTCTTCATCTGTCTCATTTTTGACGGATAAGGTTTTTTTGAATAACTCTGAAGCAAAGAGAATCTTTTATCATGGTATAACCATAATTGTGCTTGCTCCCAGTTGTCCTGAATTCATTCCTTCCATTAACTTTTTACGCTATTTTGTAATTACCGTCCCAGGCCTTTAAACTACCCAATTCCTGTTTCATCAGTATTCCATATTTAATCACAGCTAAATTGATAGCTTCTAGTATAGGCTCTGAGTTATAACAAGTATCTGTGTTGTGTTTATTAAATGTCTTATTTTGACTAATACTTCAACTTCTGTAGCTACGACAAGAAATTCAGGGATGGTGGTGCATAAACTTGGCTAGTCAGTACTTTCACTATTTTTTTTACTATCTCTTATTTGTTTATTATTATTTTGTTTACTATTATTTGTTTACTATTATTGTTTATTATTGTTTTATTGTTATTATTTACTATGTGTTTCTTATTATTTGTTTACTATCTCTTTTCTGAGATATTGTGTAATTTATTAGTAGTAGCGAAAATTCCTAGCTAAACTCCGCGATTCAGAAGAACAGAAATTTCATTAATACCAGATTTTCAACAGTTGGCTCGGCCAACCTTAAAGTATATGTATCACAAGATTTTTTGATTAGTGATCATTCCCACTTAGAACTGTCTTGCTCTATTCCATTGTCTTTGACGGGGGATCAGGGGGAGGAAACGATATACCAAGAAGCCTTGGAATAAAATTGACTTAGGGTTATATCATACTAATTTAAACTATATGTTGAATAAAATTAAAGTACCGTATCGCCATCTGTGTCCTACATTTCGGGGGGACGCCCTGGATGTGGATTACTACCTTGCAGAAATATTACATTCTCTAAAGATTGCTGCTGCAAATATTGTGGTCCCAACCGTATCTGTAAAAACTAATACGCGTAAATGGGGATGGTCTAATTTCCCTGAGTTAAATGAAGCTAAACTCTGTCATCGCTTTTGGTATAAAATATGGAAGGACTGTAATAGACCTTGTTCAGGTATAGTTTTTGATTTAGTTAAATAGACAAATTAAAATTTTCAGAAAGTTGTGAAAAATTGGAAAAAATGTCAATTTGATAATCACTCACAGTTAATACAGAATAATCCGCAGCTTTTGTGTAAAGAGATTAAAAAACATACACGTTTCACTTCAACTACATGTCAAATAATATTACCACCACTGAATGGCATTCTCACTTTTTCGCCAATATTTGCTTGTGACCCACCACCAATTGACACAGAGTGTCATGCCATACAGCAGAAAAAACTGTCAAAGCTGAATCTTCATAAAAATTACATTACTATTACACCCTCTATGTTATTTAATCATATTTGTCTTCTGAAAATAGGGAAAGCCCCTGGGGTAGATGGTCTGCAAGTGGAACATTTACAGTACGGTGCACGTGTATTGTCCGAACACCTAGCTTTGTTATTCGATATGATTTTGTCCCAACTGTATGTCACTATGTGAAGGACTAGTCACGTGTGTCCCTAATAAGAATAATGACCCAATGGTATGCAATTCATATAGACCTATAACTATATGCCGTATTCTTAGCAAGTTACTGGAAAAAATAATGTGCCCTTTTTTGCAAGAAAAGTCTGATTTTGGAGACCATCAATTTGGTTTCCGGAAAGGATTAGGAGTGTAAAATGGGCATTCTGTGTTTTTGTCTATAATGAAACGACATAAGATGATGAAAAAAGTCTCTGCGTATGCGCAGTTGACATATCTAAAGCTTGTGACTCCATTTTGCGTTCACAATCATGCGTTTGCAATTGGTACCAGAATTCAATAGTCCGGGTCCGTTCTCGTGATGGATTGACAAACTTTATTCCTGTGAAGTGAGGGGTAAAGCAAGACTCAGTCTTAAGTACTTTAATGTTCAACAACGTACTTAGAACATCGACAAGAAATATCCCACCATATATTATTGATAGTCATATTGATATTAGTCACCTGTTGTATGCAGCCGACATACTTCTTCTCACTGAAAACCTGTCCTCAATGCAAAGAGCTGTTGAGGCTCTTCAGGCTAGGCTATCTAAGATTGGCATTGCTATTGAACCGTCGAAAACTGAGTTCATGATTGTAAGCCCATGTGAGAAGGCGCAATCAGAGTCCCTTAAAATATCCTCGATCTCTGTTCCTAGATCCGACTCTATAGTGTATTTGGGCGCCCCTTTTGCTTCTTCGATAAGAGCAACATGTGCTTTTGTTTTTAAGGAGCTAGAAAACAAACTCCGTAAATCATATGGTATGTTGGAAAAAATTAAAGGGCAATTTGGTAAATATACGCCAGGAAAACTTTACAACTCAATGTTTGCACCGTATGTGTTTTTTATGCTTCCGTTTTGGAATCTGTTTTCTATAACTGATAAAAAGCAAATTAGGGGCCAATTTTGCCGGTATACTAAGTATTTTATTGGTATTCCTCTGTGTTTTCGGAACACGTACATTAGTAAAAAACACCATGTTTTCGATATATGTGT
This sequence comes from Artemia sp. Kazakhstan ARC1039, assembly GCA_029168905.1. Classification (NCBI taxonomy): domain Eukaryota; kingdom Metazoa; phylum Arthropoda; class Branchiopoda; order Anostraca; family Artemiidae; genus Artemia; species Artemia sp. Kazakhstan ARC1039. Next base: position 22,427 of record JAQQPU010006501.1, on the reverse strand, counting down.
TAAAAGGATGAATTATCGGTTCGTTTTGAAGACCGATGTAAGAAAACATCTGACTTTCCGCATAGCCATTTATTATATACAGTTGGGTAGCCTGATAGATTCTGTGTTTTAGTGCTGATTTAAGTTTCTGCTTGTGTGTCTATTTTCGTTAGACATATTGGTCACTTTACTGTATAATCGTTAATTATTTGTGTGTTTTTCCCTTTGTTTGTACTCCTCTGGTGCATTTTTGTAATGTATCGAAAGAGGGCAAAAACACATTATTATTAGCCTACTATATCGTAAAATATGTTTTTTGACTTTTGTGTATTCACAAACTCTTTGTATTGTCAGGTTTAAAATTCAATTGAAGCTTTTGATATTTCCTCTGAGCGTTCGCATCTGAGCTTTTTCCCTTTATTTATCGAGGAAACAATTTATACTGAAAAGGCTGATAAAACTCAGGCTGGGGAAGCTAGTAACACCCACAATTTGCCCTTAAGTCTGTCAAATCTCTAACAGTCTACCAAGGTCTACCATTTCAAACTTACTTCATTTTAGCGTTTTTTTATACGTAAACAAAAATATACAATCACGGAATATTAAGTTAAATAATGATTAAAGTAAACGTGTTACATAATTTTACCTACCTAAATTTTCCATTTCATAGTTATTATTGTAATGAACATAGTTATGAACACACTTGGTAAATTTTACTTCATGACCCAAAAAATAAAACATTGCTATAGCTGAAAATTATGTAAGACAATGTATTTGAACCTATATAATACGCTAAAACAAGGCATACTTTCATCCACACGAACTAACAGGCGCTGCATCCCATCTGCTTGGACAGCCTATTTGAACCCGAATCCTCCTTGGCACAAGTAGCCCCGGTTTCCCTACTAAATTGGCAATTAACTTCTTAATTGACACGAGAATTTTAACAACAAAGGCACCTTAAAATTTAATTATAAGTATGCTATATCCAGTGGTGTCTTTGGGGGGTGGCAAGGGACGGCAATTGCTCCCCCGTAATATTTTGGAAAAACTATAATTTATTAAGTAGTTAAGCTATAATTAAACTATAATTTGTCAAATTTGCTGTTTACCTTGAGCAGATAATATTTTTTTTATTAATCCATGCTCGTTTTTAACATAGGGAAAACGAGAAAAATAGGGGTCCATTACGCTTCATAATATGTTCCACATTATTATTTTTACAAATGCACTGCCTTTGAAACCTTATCATCAAGTAAAAATGTAAGCTTAGTTAATGGCAAAATTGAAAAATGTTCAATGCTTTCTGTTTCACTACATTTGCTCAGGTCAATTTCTTCCTTTAATATATAAGGTGCTTTTACTTCCTAAAATCTATCAGTTCAAGATTAGATTCTCTTGTTTAAAATTTTCAAAAGGGGAAACAAATACACCCTCTACATCTGCAAATAGGACAAAAATGGAATCACTGAAGAATAAGAAGGTGAATATACAGTGAATATAATTTTCTGAATGAAAAAGAAATCATTGAAAAAGAAAATAAGACTTAATGCTTTTTATAATGGTATTCGTACTATCAAACAGTTCGTGGTAACGAACTGTAAGTAAGAAGCGACCCGGCTCAATAGTAACCAAAACTCGAAAAAACAGAATTTTGAAGCCAAAAGATATGTAAAACAAATCAGATTTTTATGCTGATTTCAAATATATAAATTTCATCAAGTGTAGTCTTACCCATTAAAAGTTACGTGCCTGAGAAAATTTGACTTATTTTCGAAAAAAGGGGGAAACACCCCCTAAAAATTATAGAACTTTAATGAAAATCACACCATCGGATTCAGCGTATCAGAGAACCCTACTGTAGAAGTTTCAAGCTCCTATCTGCAAAAATGTGGAATTTTGAATTTTTTGTCAGAAGAAAGATCACGGATGCGTGTTTATTTGTTTGTTTTTTTTATTTCCCCATGGGTAATCGTATCGATACAGTAGTCCTAGAATATCGTAAGAGAGCTCATTTGAACGGAAATTAAAAGTTCTAGTGCCCTTTTTACGTGACCAAAAAAATTGGAGGGCAACTTGGCCCCCTCCCACGCTCATTTTTTCCCAAAGTCACCCAATTAAAATTTTGAGATAGCCATTTTGATCAGCATAGTCGGAAATCTAATAAATATGTCTTTTAGGATGACGTAATCCCCCACAGTTCCCAGGGGAAGGGCTGCAAGTTATGAACTTTGCCCATTAGATAGATAGATAGATAGATTTATTTTCCATATACCAGTAAAATAATTACATAACAATCTACAAATCCCCACAAAGGCTCCATGGCCTGTAGGAGGGGGATTATGAAAAGATCAAATAAACATTAAACATTTAAACACTTAAGATTTAAACAATATAAACATAACATTAATACTTAAACATATAAACATAAGCATTTGAACTTTTAACATGTAAAGCATTTGCTTAATAAAACAAGAAAAAAAAAAATAAATGAAAAAAACTATTGGCAGCAGGCAAAAGTAAAGAAAATTAATCACATGAAAACAAATATTTTTTTACTAGTCTTTTGAAGGTGCCAAACGAGTGGCATTCTCGAACCGAATCGGGAAGGGTGTTCCATGTCAAATGACACGCAACAAGAGGATTAAAATCGGATCTTATTGTTGGTGTATGGGGAATTTGGATATTTAGAGAACTACGGAGTTGATAATTTGACCGATCAGATACAAAAGAAGACGTAAATCTAAGGGATCTAGGAATATCACCATGGATTTGAAGAAAAGTGAAAGACGCACAGGAAAGAATATAAAGTTTTTTAATATCAAGTAACGGTTTAGTTGCCGAACGATTTACATCCTGGATAAGATTTATAGCTTTATCATAAGTATTCGAAAGCGGTTTGAGAAAAGAAGGGAAAGTAGACATCCATATGACTGAACAATAGGAAACATAAGAATGAATTAAGCTATGAAATAGGATTCTTAGAATTGGCCCTGGAAAGATATGTTTTAGTTTTCTTAGAATACCGAGGTTTCTGCATACCTTCATTTTAATCAAATCAATATGGTGTTTAAAAGATAAATTTTCATCTAGGAGGATACCTAGGAAACGGACATGGCCATCCTTTGGTCTACTAATAAAGCCTTTGGATATATGAATGTCAGATAATTGAGGACAAGCCTGGGATATACGAGAAAAAACTAAAAAACTAGTTTTAGAAACATTTAAGGCAAGAGAGTTAGCATCAAACCAAATTGAAACTCTCTCAAAGAGGTCCACTAACTTTGTACGAACCTCATCCTCAGTTCTCCCAGAAGTAATAAGGGTGGTATCATCGGCAAAAGTAACAAGAGAATCCGAGGTATGCAAACTATAGTTGTGAGTAAGGGAGACTGTTGGATGACATAGACGACAGCAATAAAGAGGATTTTTATTTCTAACTGCAAAAATTAGGTCATTTATATAAATTAAAAACAGTGCCGGCCCTAAAACTGACCCTTGAGGGACCTCCTGGTCAACACTTGATGGTGAGCGAAAAAGTGGATCAACAGAAATTATTCTACCAGACAAGAAAGACTTGAACCAATAAAACGCACTACCTCTTACGCCAAAATGAGAAAGTTTAAATAGAAGAACACTGTGGGTTAAAGAATCAAAGGCTTAACGAACATCCAGAAACAAAGCAGCAGGAATCAAATGGGAATCTATGGCAGAGTGAAGATAATTCAGTAAAACTGCACAAGCATGCTCAGTCGAATGATGTGCTCGAAAACCAAATTGAAAATTGTGAAAAAAATCTTTAGAAGTAAGAAAATTATTAAGACGAGAAAGCATCGCCTTCTCAAATATTTTGCTAAACACAGACAACAAAGAAATTGGCCGATAGTTGGCTGGATCATTTCGTGTCCCCCCCTTATATAATATGATGACTCGAGCACGCTTGAGACTACTCGGGAAAATACCATGCTGAAAGGAGAGGTTAATAAGTTTTGTTAAGGGATAAATAATGGAAGGAAGTATGAACTTAATTACTTTAGTAGGAATATTATCAGGGCCAGACGACGAACAATTTTTCAATCCCATAACAATTTTAGCTATTTCTTTCTCCGTCGCTGGTTCCAAAAACATTGACTTCATACAAGGTGGCCCAAGATAAGACCTGAAATTGGATCCTGAAGGAGAAGAACCAACAGCCGAAGCGGTCCTTTTACCAATATTCGCAAAATATGAAGTAAATGCATCTTGAACATTCAGTTCACCTTCGATGATTTTGCCATCGAGATCCAAAAACGAAGGGGTTGATGGAGACTGAAAAGAGGGCCTAAGCACAGAATTTATAACCTGCCATGTTTTTCGTATATCTTTACCACAATCTGAAAAACAATTAAAATAATACTGGGACTTGGCCTTTCGACACACAGAATTATAAATATTCCTATAAATTTTAAATCGCTGAAAGCAAATAGCTTTCATTGAAGGGCTAGCAGACTTAAAGGCCCTCCAGAGATTATTTTTTCTCCTACAACTCCTAAGGAGACCAGGGGTCATCCAAGGATTTAGAGGAAAAGCATTCTTAGACTTTCGATTAGAAGGTGAAACAGAACAAATATCAAGAACAGCGTCTTTAATAGACTCATAAAAAGTATCAAATAAATTACAAAAATCAGAATCACTCTCAAAACCACCCCAAGAAATTTCTGCCAATCTTGACCTAAGAAGCATCAATTCCACTTCACCAAACCTAAAAGGCTTCTTACCAGACTCACTAGTCCTCTCAATAGTCAGTTTATCAACACAGTATCTAGAGTAAACAGCGAACTGATCGGAAATGTCGCTCACTAAAACATAATTTTGGATCAAGGTGGCCGTACAGAAAATATTGTCAATCAGAGATGACGTACTCTCTGTTATGCGAGATGGGATACATACAGAAGGTAAAGTACCTGCGGCAAGCATGGACGACAGAAAATCCAAAGATACAGAAGACTTTATATCCATCAAGTTTATATTAAAATCTCCCATAATAATTAATTCAGTCGACTGTTTTAGGATGGTATCCAGTAGATCATTAAGGGTGTGTAGAAACAGTGGAATAGAGCCACTAGGAGATCGATAAATAATACCAACAATTAAATCCTTACCTCCACATTTAATATCAACGAAAAGTGACTCAAAGACACCTTCGATATTTCTGGATAAATCCATTCTAAGAGAATATGGGAGATTATTAGAAATATACAAAGCAAGACCACCCTTGGCCATCTTTTGTCGATTCAGTCGTTCCATTTTATAACCTTGCAAATCCAAAAGCATATGATTTTTAGAATCTAAAAAAGTCTCGCATAAACCAACAACGTCAGGTAGCCCATCAGAAACAATCTGTTTTAGATGGTCAATTGAAGAACAAAGACCCTGGATATTCAACTGGAGCACTGAAAAATATCCATCCCGCTTGACAGCCTCCCTCAGACTAGAAACATATTTACTAATTACTGTGTGGTTCACTGTGGTCAAATCACTGTTGACATGTCCGATAGAATTATTGATAATGCTTAAAACATCTAACGGGTTATTTTCAAGCTCAAAAAGTCGTCCTACAACTGGGGGCGTTTCTAATTTGCCAGTAAAAAAAAGACAATCGATTTTAAATATGGCATTAAATCATAAAATATACATGCACAAAAAAAAAAAAAAAAAAAAAAAAAAAAAAAAAAAAAAAAAAAAAAAATCTAAGCACAATCTGCGAATGATCGAATCTTTCGTATCATTGATTGACCAGGTGGTTTGGCCAAAATTTGCCCGCTGTCAGTCGATACATTAAATTTACCGAAGCAATCTCTTGCCGCATTTAAAATTTCACGACGCTTTTTTGTTAGCGATTCTGATAAAAATATTCCACTCTTTGCTAGTTTAGTCTTTTCTTTGAAAACAACTCGAGCTAATTCCACATTTTTGAAGCGTATTAGCACTGGAGACACTTTAGATTGATCATTAGAGTCATTCAAATTAAATCGATAAACATTTACAATATTATTAACTTCAAAACCAGGGACCAGCATCTTGTCTTTAATGATAACCGATACTTCTTTCTTTAGATCATTTCCAGGCCTCTGCCTTACTCCATTCATCACTAAGCAATCCAACATCTTTTCTTGTTCAAAATCATCCACTTTCGATTCCAATGACAAAATCCTACTTTCCAAGCTTTTAACCATTGCAAATAGTCCTTTGAGTGATTTTTCTATTTCTTGGAATTTTGGGTTGTAATCAATGGAAATAGCATCATGAATTTTTTTTACTATAATATCAATTGCTTGATTTGCTGTATCAGGGTCTGTTAGTTTAGCCTTAACTTGACGGGAAATCTCAGCTGTAAGATTCACTTGTGTCCGATTTAATTCATCCTGGGTAAAAGCTATTTTTTGCAGGATTAGGCTAGGTGCCAGTGAGTCTTCAGCAATAACGCTCGCTGGGTTTAATGCTAGATAAGTAGGTGATGACGATTTATAAATGTCTGGAAACGAATCTAATTCGGTAAATGCTTTACCAACATCTTTTTCCGTTCTTTTGCGAGCACTAGGGTTATCCGAAAGTAATTTCAAATTAGACTCTGCCACTTGGTGCTCAGAATGATCGCCGTAGCAAAAAACTGTATATCTCCATAATCCTTTAGCACCACTTTTTGACTGCAAAACAATTGCTGGCCAAGGGGGGTAACTTTTGAAACTAGCGAGAACAACGTCAAAAGGCTTGAATTTCGACATGAGCGTAGCACTGAAAATAAATAATCACTTATCTTTGAGTGGGCCAATTAATCCAGTAATTTGCAAATATTTTCAAGTAATTGCAAGTAGTCCAAGTATTTCAATGCACGATTCAGATGACAATAGTGCTGAATACTAATCCAAAGCCACAATCCATAAATAATCCTTAAGCCGTAATCACATGCAAGTCACTTGTGTAATCAGATTTTAGCTTGATAAATTCCTTTTACG
>JAQQPU010006501.1:0-13048 GCA_029168905.1 Artemia sp. Kazakhstan ARC1039 | reverse complement strand
TAAAGAGCGCTATTGCGCTGCCTATAATTTTTGTTTCGGTTTTATGTGGCCCGCTGATATCAATGTTTTTTATTAATATAAATCAGCGAACCCAAAAACAAATCAATTTAATAAGAAATCATTAATAATATTTCAATAAATCTCGTATATTAAAAGTTTAGTACAATAAATTTAATCTTACATAGTCGAAATCCATTCGAAGTTACTAGTAAATGAATAGCACATTGCACGGGGCTATCAGAATAGAGCTTGGTTCAATTATGAGATTGAGCATCTTGTTCTAGGCGTGGAGGTTGGGGGAAGTGGAGGGGAGATATGTACTGCAGCATTAGTGGTGAATCTGGCTGAAAAAAGCCGAGTGTATACCACGACGTTTATCTTCGCCCATCCGAAAACTTGTTTATACTATACTACTGTCGTCTGCAGCAGCTCATTGCTAACAGTTTTAGTAAAATCCAAGCACCAGCACTTATATGTATGATTGTTTAATGTGTGTTATTGTTTATAATGTATTGCGCAATGCTTTTAAACTCAATAAGTAGCGTGTTTGTTAAATAGTTACTCTTCTTCACTAGCGCTTGAATAGAACTTACTTCAACAGCACCCCTCTTGCCCCCCCCTCCAATAAAAATACTTTAGCTACGCCTCAGGCTATCTCCCATGCTCTGGATTAGCTTAGATGAAACAGCCTATACATCTCGGCATATTTGGTAAATGCAAAGAAATGTCATTAAACTTTTTAGTCCGAACTGGGAGTGTCGATCTTCGTTTCACGGCCCTTTAAGGGCCATGCCTTTGGGGGGTTGAGTTCCCGCCATCCTGTACACTCTCTCACCTTTCTTATTTACTTTCCCCAGGTTTTGTTGGTTACCCATTTAAAGCTGGGTCAACCCTTGTTAAATTTAGAGAGTTGCGCCACTGATCCCTGTCCCAAACCAAATAATTAGCAACACTAGGACTCGAACCCCTAGGGAAAATAAAATTAAAAGTCCTGGGCGGACTCAGCTACCGTTCTTGAATATGTTACAGTCAATGTAAGGCTACAACTACTAACAACTCACTGCAATACCAAGCCGCCTGAGGCCAATACAGCTGCATATGCTCCTCCTTTATCCCAGTCTATTCAATCAACTCACGCCTCCATCTTTAAATCCTTCCAAGAAGTTCCCATTTCCCTCAAATATTTCCTTACGACATTAACTCACCCCATTCGGGGACGATCTGCTTTTCATTTAGTATTAGATGGTTTGCCGACAAGGACAATCTTTGGCAATCTGTAATCCTTCATCTGCAGAAGGGATCCCAACCACTTCATCCTTTCTCTCGTTATAGTATTAGAAAACGGGATTGAAACATATTTTTTATACAGTTTACTGTTTGAGCTTCGGTCAGTCATTCGGGAACCCAGAACAATCCGTAGGCAATTTCTCTGGAAAACATCTAGCAGGTCCTCCTCCATTTTTTGGAGCACTGACGCTTCAGGAAAATACTTGACAGCTCATTTGTGACCCCCCTCACACAGTATCAATGTGATACAGGATAGATAATGTTTAACTTTTGAGTTTACGATTTTTGACTCCAACTTTTGAGTTTTTTTGCCAATTCTTATGTGTGATTTTTAATAAAGTGCTGAAATTTGCCTGGAAAGGTTCAAGATAATTCGTTACCTTTTTTATTTGATAGGTATTACTATTGCTACCACTACTAACAACTCACTGGAGTACCAAACCGTCTGAGACCAAAACAGCAACACACGCTCCTTCCCCATCCCAGTCTATTTAAAGCCTCTCTCTTTAAACCCTTCCAAAAAGCTCCAGTATTCCTTAAACTTTGCCACTTCCTCCCACCCAATTCGGGGACGACATGCTTTCCATTTGGCCCTAGATGGTTGGCCGAAAATGGCAGGCTCTTTGGCAATATGTCTTCTTTCATCGACAAAGCGTGTCCTAGACATCTTTAACCTTTCCCTCATTATTGTTCTAGAAAGCAGGACAGACCCACTTTATTCGTACTGAAGAAAATTATTAGGTTTTGTTTGATGGAAAGTATCTAATAAATTCTCCCCTATGTCTTACCAATGGTAATGAAATGGCTACTATGTTTTCAGCTGAACTTTTCCAGTTATATTGTGACACCTTTCCAGTGAAAAATGTTACTCGAAAAGCTAACTGCAAACCGTGGATTAATAAAAAAAATTTGTGCCTAATAAATGAACGTGATAAACTCTTTCAGGAAGGATTTTTCCAAGAATCTTGAAAACTTAGAAACATCGTCGTTAGCTAATCCGTAAAGCAAGAAAGGAGCATGGTGCACACATGCTCAATAAAATATTGTATTCAGACCCTAAGAAATTCCACAAAAGTGTCCAAGATCTCATGGAAAAGGTCTCTTCAAAATTTTTCTTAGTGGACATCCGCACCCAGTGGGTGCGGATGTCATAAATGATCATTTTGCTTCAATTTGTAAAATTCATCCGCCACTCCAGCATATCCCGGTCAACAGTGCAGTGAGTGACATTCCTGTGATTGAAATTCATCAGACTCAACTTAAACTCGAAGCTCTTGACACAAATAAGTCAGTATACCCAGGTGATATCCCTACCAAATTGATTGTGGAATGTGCCCAGTATATAAGTGTACCTCTAACTGCTATTTTTAACCAATGTTTTGTAGATAGTATTTTTCCAGTGTGTTTTAAACGAGCTATTATATCTCCTATACCAAAAACTAAGACCCCAAAAGTTCCCTCTAACTTAAGACCAATATCAAAAACCTCAATTTTCTCTAAAATGTTTGAAAGTTTTATTTACCATTTCCTTTTTGACGATATTCATGACAAAATCAACCCAAATCAGTTTGGCTTTAGGCTGAATCATAGCATTCATTTATACACTTGACACTATTTTCAAACATCTTGAGTTGAATAGTTCCTACGTTGAGGCTGTTTTTGCTGATATTAGCAAAGCCTTCGACAATTTGGATCTTCAGACAGTTATAGATAATGCAAGGGCTTTACTACTACTACTACTAACAACTCACCGCAGCACCTAGCCGCCTGAGGCCAACATAGCTACGCACGCTCCTCCTCCATCCCAATCTATTCAAAGCCTCCCTTTTACGCCCACCCATGAAATTCTCATTTCCTTTAAATCTTTCTTTATGACGTCCTCCCACCCCAGACGGGGACGACCTACTTTCCGTTTAGCCCTAGACGGTTGGCCGAAAAGAACAATCTTTGGCAATCTGTCATCCTTCATCCGCACAACGTGCCCTAGCCACCTCAACCTTTTTTTCATTATAGCCCTAGAGAGCGGTATTGAACCACATTTTTCGTACCCAGAACAATCCTTAAGCAATTTCTCTGGAAAAAATCTAGCAAATCTTCATCCGCTTTTCGGAGCGCCGATGCTTCAGAGCCATATTTGACCACTGTCATCACTGTAGCTTCTAATATTCTAATCTTGGTTTGCAGACTTATCTTCCTATTCTTCCAAACTTTTTTTAAGTGTGAAAAAACACCTTGAGCCTTGACTATTCTACTTTTGACATCTTCACTGCTCTAACCATCTTTACTAATAATACTACCAAGGTAAGTGAAGCTGTCCACCTGATCAATCTTTTCATTACCCAACCTCACCTTTTCATCTTCACTTATTCCTAGCCCTAGTGACTTAGTCTTTTTAACATTATTTTTTAAACCTATTCTAGTACCCTGAACTCGCAAAACCTCTAAAACTTCATTTATTTTGCCCCCACTTTCATCTAGGATGCTTAAATCATTAGCATAATCTAAGCCCAGGAGACTTTTTCCTCCCCATTTGATTCCGTGGTCTCCCATTGCCTTTCCTGTGCTCCTTAAGACAAAGTCCATCAAAATAATCCGTATAAAGGGGGATAGAACACAACCTTGCCTAACTCCTGATTTGATACAAAACCAGCTGCTAACCTCATTTCCTACCTTAACAGCAGCAGTGTTATTCTCGTACATAGCACTAATCCCTTTAATGCATTTGTCTGGTATACCATACAAGGATAAAACCTTTACTAAAACTCTTCTATCAACAGAATCGAACGCTTGCTCATAATCTATAAAACTGAGGACCAGAGGTGTTTGAAAACTCAGGCACTTCTCAATTATTAACCTAAGAGTAAAAATTTGGTCGACACATCCTCTACCTTTTCTAAAACCGCACTGTTCTTCTCTTAAAACTTTGTCTACGGCATCTCTCAGTCTAAAAAGTATCATATTACTAAGTAATTTACTACCTACAGAGACCAGACTAATCCCTCGATAATTACCACACTCACTTTTATCACCTTTCTTATAAAGTGGCTTAATTAAGGTTTTCCTAAAATCGTCAGGTACTTCCCCTTTTTCAAAAATCATATTCATAATCTTCAGTAACTTATTTCTAACCTCAGAACCACCATATTTTAGAAACTCATTTACCACCCTATCAACACCTGGAGCCTTATTATTTTTTAGCTCTTTTTGTACTGTCGCTAATTCCTCCTCACAAAACAAATCTTCCTTCACATCCAAGGTATCACAAACTTTTTCATTTTCCTCTATATCTCTTCCTTCCACTCTATCTCGGTTAAGCAAATTCAGCTGCAGTTCTAGCTTTCTTCCCTAAGACACCTTCAGCAACTTCATAAATTATTTTCCTAAAATTACTCCAACCATCTTCGACATCATCAAATTTTAAACTCTCGAGTTTAATATTCAACTTTTCCTGGAAAGTTTTTCTCAAATTCTTATCCTGCATAACTTCCCGGGAGGTAATTACCCTTCCGATATTTCAGCTTTAAATTAACCCTTGATACAACTAGATGGTGATCTTTACTCTTAACATCAATAAAGGCACTCCTATATACCCTAGTATCTTGTATTGATCCTGCCAGTCTTCGGTTTACAATAACATAATCAATATGGTTAGCTGTCTTACCATCACGTGAATACCTTGTTAAGTTACGAGTCATTTTATGACCAAACACCGTATTGGTTATAACTAGATTGTTATACCTACAAAATTGTAAAAGTCTGTATCCATTACTGTTTTCTTTTCCTACACGAAATTTACCTAGGCTAGAGTACCATCTATCCCTATTTCTACCAACCTGGGCGTTAAATCTCCCAGTAAAAACATCATATTTCTACCTGGGACCCTGTTTATTTGCTCCTGAGCAATTATTATTCTATTATTAATAGCTTTTCAGCCTAAACAAGACTTAGCAGCTTCCTTATTCATCATGAGCCCTACTCCCTGTCTATGTACCCCATCCTTTCTGCCTGAGTAAACAAATTCTATATAACCTAATTTCATACTTCCTACCCCTGGGATATGATTTTCTGAAACTCCTAATAAATCCAGTTCGAATCGTCTGAATTCGTCAGTCAAAATGTCGATACGATAGTCATTTTTTAACGTCGTAACATTCCAAGTTCCAATTTTCATGTTCTTTAAATGATTGAAATTATTTTTGCCTCAGGAAAAGCAATGATCCCAGATACCAGTGCAGGACGGGGATCACATATCTTCTCAAGTCTACACCAAAGTGCTTAAGCCGGCTTAGAACCGGACAGCAAGAAATCCCTCGGACCTCCATGAATGGGTGCTTTGTGTAATCCTGGGCCCATCTTGGTAACAACATAGTTTTCAGCACTTGGCGATGCTCTTCTATCAACAAGAGGCGAAATCCTGCACAGACAATCTCAAGCCTATTACCTCCGACTCATTATATATTCATGCCTAAAAAATATAATGCTACTAACTGAAATACGGTTAAACTGCTTGGTGTGCAAAAAAAAAAAAAAAAAAAAAAAAAAAAAAAAAAAAAAAAAAAAAAAGTGTTAAAATAGGAGATGTAAAAAAAGAATATAAAAAACATCCAGACTCTCCCCCCTAGATGGGGAAGGGAACCACAGGAAATCTATTCTCAACCTGACTTCAATTACTCAACTTTAAAGGAGGAGGCCGTCACCAGTGTTGCCAGATTGTGAACAAAAAAGTAAGCCGCAGCCTTTGAAAAACAAGCCAAAAATAAGCCAGACAATTTTTTGCCCAAAATCTAACTTTACTTTTAAAGGTGTCCAAGTTTTGACGGCCGTTTTATAGAAATACTCACCACTATTCAGGTCCTTTGATCCTACTGGCATTATCCACCTTTCAATTCGCTCCCTGGCTTGAGGAAGTTCAGTTCCAGTGTAGAGATTATTTTGAGGCTGCATTTAGTAGAATTGCAATAACCCGCTACCCCATGTGGAACTCTAGAGACTTTACAGAAATTCCCGCGCGCTATGTTCAGAAAATGCTCCACCGTGCTTACTTTCCTGTCCAACAGTTCCGGGAAAATTATTGACGAGGACGCCCACCGGCTCAATTTCTCCTGTGTTAGTTCGAGCACTGTCCGTGTGTGCACTGCAATTTCTGTATCCCATAATTTCACTGAGTCGGACCTCCGATTACTATAATGATACTCTCTGACCCAAGGCGTTTTAATGTCAACATTTCAATTCAGTCAGAGGTTCTTTTTGGTGCAATAGAGTTATTGCCAGAACAAATTCTTAAAATTATGTCCCAGCCCTTATGTATTGGTTGAACATAATGATGCATTACTTAATAACGACCGTAACCCGCAGACAAAAACAAAAAAGATCATTAGATCATTGGTTTATTATCACATAGATACACAAACAAAAATCATTGGGATATTATCACATATAGATTCATAAAATTATGGAAATCACTTTGTGTAAAGTCAAAGCTTTGGAATAAAATCCTTTTCCCAATGCCAAATGCGATGCTAAAACGCCCTTAAAGGGCTACAAAAGATACACAAGGAACACAATCGTACATTTGTCTTTATCACAAGTCCATTCCAGGGTCATAATTGGCTATCACGAACCACAATACGTCCCTGGGACCAACAACAAATAAGACTGAGTAGAACCTCCGTCTTTGGTCCATGCACCGACTATTGGATAACCCGTAGAATCTGAGCGGATGTGGAGCCAATTTGAGAACTGGCTGAGCACTGAGTTGACGGCCGTCTAATTTCCCTCATCGCCGCCACGCATTTGCGAGGAAAAGACCATAGCAGGCCTCCAGGCGTGTATGATTAGTGTAATCAAACACTTTCACTTGTTCTCACTCAGTTTTTCTTCTCCGGGGCTGTACTGCGATGAGCTCCACCTCCGCTCAAATTTGCCGGGTATCAGCCGTATTTTATTCGACTCCGCATGGTTGTAGTATCGAGATAGGGAGACGAAGGTTCTTAGTCTTTATTTGTTCTTGCTGGGACGGATCTCCAGTTTCCTGTTTGATGAGCCACATTTTAACGAAGTCCGAACATTCCACCACTTTAAACATGGATGGGAAGTATCGTGGGCCAGATTGGGAATGATACGCGTTATAAATTTCGATACTTTTACGTAAGACAAACTAAGAATTTAATTTTATTGCTGTGCTGTGAGAGCCAACTCACTCATCGATTTCAGAAGTTTACAACTTATCATAATTATATTGACCTTTAGCGCAAGATGGCTGTCCAAACTCTGGCTGCCAGTCGTTGAGTGAGTGCGTACCTTTTAAGGTGCTTTATGACGGGAAAACTAAAAAAAAGTGGCAGTTTGGAAAAAAATGCTCCAGGGTGGAATTTTCGGTGATTAAGAATATCCGTCTTTCATAGCCCTTTAAGATTGACCAAATGCCTTTAAGATGTCACTGAGTTCATCTTCTTCGCCGGCAGCGTCAAGCGCATTAGCTCTGCCACATCGTCCACTGTCAGACGCATTTTCAGCTCCTTTTTTCGAATATATGGAACTGTTGAACGAAGTCATTTTGGCCGATGGTACGAATGACGAACAGCAGTTGCCACTGACAGACATCCACAGTCGAAAAATCAAAATTGCGTTGAGCATTGGTAAAAGCATTCTATTCCGAAGCTTTGACTTTACACAGTTCATCATAGAAAACGCTCTCTCAACGACTGTATTGCTGATAGGCAAACTCAGCAACGACAATGCCCACTTTGCCAAATCCTGAAAGACTGGCTCTCCAATAGGGTCGCAAAACTGAAATTCGCGGACCCAGAGCTCAGAGGAGTATTTTGGAGTTTCTCCGCCATAATGTTCATTCCAGTTAACCTCGAGAAGGTGTCTCCACTGGTTTTCCACGTCTCCAAATTCTGTCACTGGAATCACACTAAGAGGTAGGTCGGAAAATCTGGGTCTAGTTTGAGATAAACATATTGTCGGAGAGAGAATTCTCAATTTCAGAAGGGAATCAATGGCAAGAGGTAGACGTTTCAGAACTGACCTTGCAGCCGTCTCGAGAAAGCCATGACAGCGAAGCTTTATTTCTTCTTTCATCTCGCTTGGAAAATCAGCTTCGCTGAGTTCAGAAAGAAACAAATGCCCAAAGTCTACCTGGTCGACAGGAAGGTAGTAAATTAGAAATTCAAGGTTGACGTTAAGGGACACGGCAGACGGTCGAAGGATCCTGCGCAGGATGCACATGACCAAATCTTTCAGCTCTTGAAACAGACGAAATTGGTCTGCATTTGAATGTTGAAATAGTATGTTCATCCTCTGAAAGTCGGCCAATAGCGGTTTCAGAAAGACAATGTATAGACGGTTGCGCTTATCACTGTACATTTCGTGTAAAGTTCTTGCAGTATAGCACCGCTCTTTTTCCTTGGCGATGCGAAAATGTGTTGTCAGTTCGAGGTAGTGCTCATCAACTCTACACACTGCGGTGTATCGCGACAACCAGCGTGTACTTGAAGGGGCCACAATTTTAAGGGGCGAATTTCCATGATTTATCAGCCTATATATCTGGCCGTACGCTTCCCTTCGCAATGGGCTCACGCTAAACCACTTGTAAGTTTCTGAGAGCATAAATTCTAGGTTGCTCGGCAACTCTTCCACCGCCTCGTAAGCGCACAAGTGCGGAGAGTGGCAAACACATTTGAAAAGCTGAAGGTGGGGTAACCCATTTGCTTTCAGCAATGTAAATAGAGAGTGATTTGCGCCACACATGTTATTTGCCCCATCAGTACCAAAACCAATCAGGTTTTGAGAGGCACTTTGAACTCTGCAAGAAATTTTGTGAGTTCTGCTTGGAGTATAATAGCTGTAGTTGATGGTACTTCAACCATTCCTAACGCAGTACACACTATCTTTTTCAACTTCGGGCTGTAATATCGAATGCAAATACACATGAACTTCATCGTAGAGACATAAGTTGATTCATCCCGTATTAGAGAGTACTTACCATCTCCAATGTCAGCCACTATCTCCTTCAGGGTTTCAGGTCCAAGCACATTCTCAATGAGAGCGGAACATTTAGTTCTTTTTAGCCTCACCGATTCACCAATTGGCCCAGGAAATAAGTCTTTGATGATAGTAGAAAGATGGTCGATTGTTCTCACCGACGAGTGACAGGCTACATGAGCAGCCAAGACCAGCTCCGCTTTCCGCGAAGCCAAGTTCGTCGACGTGACTCCTAGAAAATTAGCATTAATTATTCGTGATTATTTCGGCTATGTTTCATAACCAATTACTTCGGCTATGTTTCATAACTTTACTCTGAAAGGGGATGTGGTTGGGGAGGGGGGGGGGCAAAACTTCCGTCTGGATTTTCCCCATGAAGGAAAAGTCAGAGGGGGATGAAATGTTGTATGTTCCTTGGTTAGGACATAGCCTACAAAACGCAGCCCTCCCCACCTTTCTGGGACCGAAGATCGCTTAACACTGTTATGGCATGCCTATTTACAGAAGCACAAGTGTGCTTGCTTGGTTGATTTCAATGACTGGTCCCCGAACTCCGATTTGGTCCCCCATACGCAAAATAACGGGCCACTGGCTATTAATCGTTATCAAATTCTGTTGAGATCTAAATGGTAGATATTTTTGGTTGAATGACGTATTTGAGGGCCTCTCTAAAATACACACAGAACTCAAGATGGGGTTAAGACTTCCCAACAAAACGCACACTGGACATTGGGCCTTATTGCTACGAATTTTCGGAGGAGTGCTACAAAGACCACTCTTTCTGGTAGGTGTCTTGATGACAAGAACGTAGGGACCCCCCTATTGTTAAGCCATGCTCAAAAGAAAAGTACTCACCACATTCAGTGACTGGTTTCTGTATTTTCAGACTTGCTGCCTTCTTCTCATGCTTTTTCGATTTCATGTGCTGCTCCAGATCATGTTTGTGAGCCATAAGCTCTGTACCATTGCAGATTTTACACGATGCTTTTGTGTCATCACCTTGAACAGGCTGAAGCCAGCCATGGAATTTTGTATCTTTCTCTCACACCGACTGATATAGTCTTTCATAACTCTTTTTCACAACTTTTGTCATACTGGCTCTTGGTGTAACATTTCTTCCTTCTTCAGGTTCCTTGCTGCTTCCTTCATTTTGGCTTCTGGACACCATTTCTCCTGTTTCACTTTCAACACAATTCTGATTGTTTGTTTCAGTCTTTTTGTTAGGGTTCTGCATATTACTAGTAATTTTGGGCGGGCAGGCTTAACTACGTTAGTAGACCCTGACGTAGCAATCTGGTTGGCTGAGGTAACAATCTGCTTGGCAGTAGATGCTTGAGGTATACTAAGTATAGAAAGAGAGGTTTGAACCACCCTTTCTGGGACTAGGACAGGCTTAAATACTTTAGTAGAGACTGAGGTAACAATCTGCTTGGTAGTAGATGCTTGAGGTACGCCAAGTTTAAAAAGAGAGGTTTTAACTACCCTTTCTGGGACTAGTTTTGGTGTCGGACTGCCAGTGTCTGAGTGACTGTTCACCACTTCGGAGGTAGAGCCCGCTACGTCTGGTTCCACCAGTTCTTGGACTAATTTTATTTCTTTTAACAGCTCTGCCACTGTCTTAGACTTTGGTAGAACAGCTCGTTTTCGCCTGTAGTGGCTGGTGGCACTGCTATCACTGTCCATGCTGTCAGTCTCAGAGTCACTGTCATCTGACTCATCAGGTTCCACCCAATCTTGGGCCGATGAATCATTACACAAATTTGCCACTATTTTAACTTTTGATGGAAAAACTCGTCTGTATTTGGTAATGGCACTGCTATCTCTCGTCCCTATACTAATTTCAGGTTCTGATTTTTCTATTAAAGCTCGTTTTGGCTCGGATCCACCACCATCAACACCATCTGTTCCAGCAGTGTCCGGTTCAGTTGAGTTGGAAGGCCTAGTAACAGTGAAAAAATTTTAAATTTTTTCTGCCCGTTTCCATCATATCCAGTTGAAAGTTTCATTTTTATTTTCACTCGGGGTGAATGACATTCAATCTGAAAAGAGTATGGAAAAATAAACTGAATCTGTAAGTTCATCTTGGAGTAAAAATTGACAATAAGGTCCAAGCTAAGCTTGTACTTGTAACAATATTTGAATAATATATCCTGCCTATTCTGACGACTTCTAATTACTGAAAGATGATTTTTTAAACATCTTGCAACATAGCTGGGTTATAGATTTACATTACAATACTGACTTAAAGAAATTTAATTTTTGATTTCAGAAGTTTAATTTCAGAAAAAACTCAGCCCGGGGTCAAATTTGTGCGAGCAAAATCTCAGCCAACAGCTCTCACAAAACCAATAGAAGAGGAATTCTTGAGCTGAGCTAGGCCAAAATGTTGCACAAACACAAATGGAATAAAAATTGTGAGAAAGGCTGAACTGAGCTCAGAAAAATCGAGCAATGGAAAACGGCCTCAATGTTGAGTTTTCTCATATACTTCCACAAAATAAAGGTTGTAAAATGGCTATATTGACAGTTCTAGAAAAATCTTTCAGTACTCAGATATCAAGAACTATTAAATATGGGCCTCTCAACAGAGAAAGGGATGCAAACAAAGATCATTTGGCAGAGCAGAATCTCAACTTTCTTTTCATTCCCAACAACTATGTTTATACAAGGTTTAAGTAATGATATCAGTCAGAGAAATTAAAGCGAAAATTAAATATGGGCAGTGGCAATTACAAAGGCTCAGGCTCCTGTATTCATTTATCTCTTTCTGATATTTTAATTAGTATTATATGGTACTTTATTACATATTAGCTATTAGCCTATATTATATATAAATAATTTCTCTAGTATTTAAGTATAGGCTAATACATTGGGAAAAATGAATAAAAGTGAGTCTGAAACAAAATTGATTGCTTCAGGTTTGCTTATGTCACAAGCTGATGCTCATCACCGCTAAAAATGGGGGTGCAAACCAGTCATGTACACCAGCTATTTTTCTGTGGCATGTACCCAATTTGCTGGTAGCCAATGCATTGAGCTACACACCTCAATGCATTGGGTACCCCCCTATACCAGTTAGGGATTAATTGTTTTATGTACAACCATCAACATATAATGTACTCCTTCACCACTGTAGTAGTATACCACAGGATCTGTACCTCAGAATTTGATACCTACATCTAACCAAGTGTACTACTCCATATATAGCGTAGCAGGACCTACTCCATATATAGTGTAGTAGGACCTATGCCATGTTTAATATAGTACTGATTGTGGGGTGTAGTACTCAATTTCTTAGGTACAGATCCTGTGGTGTACTACTGCAGGGGTGAAGTAGCACATTATGTTGATGGTAGTACATAAAACAATTAATATCCCCACCTGCTTATACCGATTTTCACTTTTACATGTATTCTGAGAAAACCCATGACCAGTTTGCTTCTTCCTTTGAACATACTTAAACTGAAGTGATGCAAAGAAAACCCCAAATATAAATAAATGTATTTTCTCAGAATAGGCCTAGACAAAAAGTGAAAACGGGTATGGGGTACCCAATATATTGGGGGCAGTACTCAAAGCATTGGGGTGTGTACCCAGTGGGCTAGGCTGTGTACCCAATATGTTTGTACAGAGATACAAACCACAGAAAATAGCTAGAGTGTACATGACGACAGCATGACGACTCCTGGACGACTCACATGAACTAAACAGCTAAACAGGATCTGTAGATGTTACAGACATGTCTGTTATGAGGTTGATTCCTGGCGTTATT
>JAQQPU010006500.1:0-42292 GCA_029168905.1 Artemia sp. Kazakhstan ARC1039 | reverse complement strand
TGCACAGACAGGACTTGAAGTAGGACAAAGAAGTGAACTAGATAGGTCCATTAGGATTAATTAAATGTCACCCAACAGATTTTTTGACTAGGCCAGAATTGTGATAGTTCCAAAAACAAACGATTATTCGTATTTCGCCTCCTAGCCGAAGGGCCATGAAACGGAGCTCAGCACCACCGGTTTCAACTTTGGACCTTTTTACACCCTCCTCCACATAGTTGTTTAAATATAAATAATAGTTACTCGAACAATAAACCGCAACCGGGCCATGGCCCCGGCTCCAAAAATCGTCTTGTATATCCCTTAGGGAAGTTTTATAATTCCAACTCAGGAAGTTTATAGAATCACGTTACACATTTAAAAAAAAGTAAAAATAATTGATTTATTAACAAATAAATCTCAAATATCTAAATATATATATATATTAACATTCTAGTGTTCAGAATTTTATGACTTTTCTATTTCTTTTTGTCTGTTTTGCTTGGGTGTTCGAGCACGCATCTCTAATCAACTAGTTAGTCAATCATTTTATGGCTGTTTCACAGTTTACAGAATTGAACTGCGATTAAGGAAAGATTTTGTTTTATTATTATACAAGTAATCAATTAACAGAAAATAAATTACTTCACATTTCTAAACTAGGAAATATTTTTGAGGTCCTTTTTGTCTCATTCCATGATATCTACTTTGATTTGAAATAGAAAAGATTCAGTATGTAATTACTTGTCTGTTTTCATTTGGTTTAGATTACCCATTCGTTATGGGATCCAAGGGGTATGCGTAATACGAATTGAAAGCCATTGACTGGCATAGAATATCAAATCAGAAAACTAAAATGCAAAAAGCAACCACAGCATATGATTATGTATTCTTCAAAACAATTCTGTTTAGAAATACCAACATAACTTCTTACCCATTAAGACCTATATAAAAGTTAATACAGTATATAATCATATTGTGATCTTACTTTGGGAAGGGGGGGGGAGGGTAACACGACTACATAAAGACCTTGGTTAAGCCAGTTTACCCTCTTTTTTTAGTAAACTTTTCAATTTGGTCAATTATTGGTGCTCTTGTTACATCCTCCCTCAACATTTTGCTTTAAATCCGCCCTTGTTTCAGTTCCCTTCTTTTCGTCCTTGCTTTGCTTTTCAATACTGGCTTCTTATTAGGACAATATCTGAATTTCCATGGTTTCATGTCCAGAGTATCCTGTATCTGAAGCAAAAATGATATTTAAGGTGGTTCACTTTTAAAAATTCTCGCTGGTAATAATATAGTTTCTAAAGAAAAAATATTATCTCTCAGGTGCGAATTACCAAGATTTGATACCATTATTACTCTTTGATACCATTATTACTCTTTGATACCATTATTACTCATAACATTTTTTCTGTTTTTGTTTTTGTAGTTGGTGGAATAATGTCACCTGATCCAGAAGAAAATCCGTATTGGTGGAATGCAAATCATGTGTAAGTTTTTGTTTATTTATATAGACTTAGGCAATAGAGGAACAGCACACTTTCCCAAAATGACCTTTTCCGTAGGAACCCCGCCCCCAAACGAAAAAATACAACAAACAATCATATTTTGGAAAAAATAAGCTTTTGTT
This sequence comes from Artemia sp. Kazakhstan ARC1039, assembly GCA_029168905.1. Classification (NCBI taxonomy): domain Eukaryota; kingdom Metazoa; phylum Arthropoda; class Branchiopoda; order Anostraca; family Artemiidae; genus Artemia; species Artemia sp. Kazakhstan ARC1039. The sequence goes on along the minus strand of JAQQPU010006500.1, from coordinate 40,680 downwards.
TTTTTACTTACTTATGTAATTAAGGGTAAATAATTTTAAATACGACATTGGGTGGGGATCAGATATTTATGGCAGGGTACTTTTGGTCCCTAATCCCCAAACTCCCCCCTAAAGTGCTGTGCCCCCCTAAAATAAAGAAGGTCTTCTCCGAGTTAATTTCCTAGGTACTTCTTTGGTGGGAACTAGTCTAAATAGCTTCTAATACTATTTGATATTTTTGTGGAGTTAAAAAAAAACATGTTTTTTCGTCTAAAATGATGGATCAACATTAAAACTTAAAGCAAACATACATTATTACGTATATGAGGGGTTTGCCCCCTCCTCGAGTTTTTTTTTTAGTTTTTTAGTACTTTAACTATTCTTAAAAACGCCAAGTTTTTTTGTTTTTTGGGAACTATTCTTAAAGAACTGGGGAAAAAAGTCATACTTTAGCGTAAAGAGAAAGGTGTTGAGGAGGGTGCAACTCCCCTCATATACGTAACAGTGTCTGTTTAATTTTCTGTTTAAGTTTCGATGTTGCTCCTTACTTTCAGTTGAAAAGACTTGAACTGAATAATGCCGGGAAATTCTGCTCCCCCTCCATGGAAAGATCCTCTAGATAATTCAATCCCGGTGAAAATTTACCCGGATAATTACCATTAATATCTCCACATGTAAAATATAGTCGGCAAAGAGAAAGTAAGACAAATAAAAAAAATTGTGTACAGGAACTCAGGCAAATATCCCCAGTGTAAAATTCCCCTTAAGAGTTCACCCCCCAGAAAATTCCCTCTCCATGGAAAATTCTAGTCGTGGAAAATCCCCCCAGTAGAAAACTAACTCTCATCCCTCCAGACAAAACACGTATGCATACTTCCCGATAACAAATAATACATAAAGAATGGGCAAATTTCATAGCTTAAAGACCTTTCCCCGAGGACTTTGGGGGGTCATGTTATCTCCAAAGCATAGTTATTGGACCTTTGAACTATACTGGAAAATATGGCTATATTAAAATTTTGATCAAACGACTTTAGCGAAAAAAGGGGGCATGGGAGGGGGATAGCTACCCTCCAATATTTTTGGTTAATTAAAAAGGGCACTAGAACTTTTAATTTATGTTGCATTCTTCCGATTTTCTAGGACAATTGGTTTGATACGATCACCCCTGGGGGAAACATAAAACTGACAAAACACACATCTGTGATCTTTCTTTTGGCAAAAATACTGCAAAATTCCGTATTTTCAATGATGGGAGCTTTAAACCTATACAGTAGTGTTCCCTGATACGCTGAATCTGATGGTGTCATTGTTTTTGTTACTCGTCGACATTTAGGGGGTATTTCCCCCTTGTTCAAAAATCAGGCAAATTTTCTCAGGCTCAAAGCCTTTGATGGGTAAAAGTAAACTCGATGAATCTTATATATTTGGAATGAGCATAATCCTTTTGATATAAATCAGTTTTTTTCTTTATATATCTGTTGATATTAAAATCTCATTTTTTTCGGAGTTTTGGTTACTATTCAGCCATACCACAAACTTTTTGATCATCGCTTATTTTCAAAGTATCTTCTTATTAATATAAATGGTTAAACGCTAAAATCTTAAAAAACAATGGAGAGACCGAATTGTGATTCTGCCTGTTAAGAGATTAACTGAATATTTTTTTATTGCTGAACATTTGTTTATTTAAAATAAAACTGTGGAATATTTAGTAAAGTAAAAAAGAAGAAGTAAAAAAAAACACAGTAATTGCTCCCAATAAACAAAACCAATTCTAAGACTTGTCGCTTTCATTTGCATTGGTATTAACTTGTATAGATAAGAAGTATGTGTGATCCTTCAAATGAATTTTTTCCCTGAGGCTCAGCCTAGGTGACATTTCTCCGCTGGTGATGGGACAATAAATCCGAGATCCGCAGACAATATTTCATAGGAAAACGGGTAGACGAAGTGTTGGGAGGAGGGTATTCCTAGCCTTACCGATGGTGACACAAAAGGACTGTTCTTTTACTCATCTTTGTGCTAAGATCTTACATCTTTTGACAAACGAATTTCATCATTCTGCTCTGATCAGTGGTCTAAGAACAATGATGAGTATAGCTTTTTTATAGTAAAAAAGTAAAAAAAAAAGTAAAGTAAAAAAGAAAAATATTTGGATTATTCTGTGCTCCAAATAAATAGTTCCGGTTTAGGCATTTACAACAACAGACAAATTATTGTGGGACACTTCATTCTTGTACCGGCACTTTTTTCAGGTTGGGATCCTTAGATATTACCCCATATTTTTTATTTTTTTAATTAGTAATTAACGAGCCAATGTATGAAAAGAAAAATTACCTAGCAAGTTAATTCTATTTTAATAGGAACTTGTATTTTCGAACAGTTCGTGGTAACGAACTGTAAGTAAGGAGCGACCCGACTCAATGGTAACCGAAACTCTAGAAAACGGGTTTTTGATACCAATAGATACATCAAAAGAATCAGATTTCAATGCTGATTTCAAATATATAATTTTCATCAAGTTTAGTGCTACCTATCAAAAGTTACGCGCCTGAGAAAATTTGGCTGATTTTCAAAAAAAGGGGGAAAGACCCCCTAAAAGTTATAGAACCTTAATGAAAATCACACCATTATATTCAGAGTATCAGAGAACCCTACTGTAGAGGTTTCAAGCTCCTATCTACAAAAATGTGGAATTTTGCATTTTTGCCTGAAGAAAGATCACGGATGCGTGTTTATTAATTTTTTTTTCCCCCAGGGGTGATCCTAGTTCACCCCCAGGGGTGAACTAGTGCCCTTTTTAAGTGACCAAAAAAATGGAGGGAAGCTAGGCCCCCTCCAACGCACATTTTTTTCCCAAAGTCATCCGATCAAAATTTTGAGATAGCCATTTTGTTCAGCATGGTCGCAAATATGATAACTATGTATTTAAGGATGACTTAATTCCCCGAAGTCCTCGGGGGGAGGGCTGAAAGTTATGAACTTTACCCAATATTAACATATGGTATTGGTTATTGGGAAGTATAAAGACGTTTTCAGGGGGGATTTTTTCTGGTAGTGGGGGAGGGGGTGGGTTGGGGGTTATGTGGGAGGATCTTTCCATGAAGGAAATTTCATGGGGAAAGGGATATTGTTATGAAGGGGGCACCAGATTTCCCAGCATTCTTTAAAAAAAAGACCAGAAATTAAATAAAAAACATAAGTTTTTCAACTGAAAGTAAGGAGCAACATCACAACTTAAAACGAACAGAAAATATTACGTATATGATTGGGTTCACCCCCTAGTCAATACCTCCCTCTTTAAGCCAAAGATGTTTTAGTACTTTCATAAGAGCTATTTGTTCTAATTAACGGCCTTTGTGATTAAGGGTTAATTTTTAAAGAACAAAATTCGAAATTTAGCTTAAAGAGCAAGGTATTGACTAGAGGACGAATTCCCTAATATACGTATTAAGAATATATGAATATAGAAGTTCGTTACGTAAGTTAATTCGTAAGTTACGTATATTTCTTGCTAATAAAAATGTTCGTAAATAAAATTAAACAAGTTTCGAAAAAGCCATTTAACCTAATAAAAGTAAAATTAATATGAAAATTTTGTTGTAATTATTCATGTACGGTGAGCCAAAATCAAAACCTGTATTAATTCAAAAACGTTCAACAATTAAATAAAAAAACAAGTTTTTTTAACTGAAAGTAAGGAACGACGTTAAAACTTAAAACGAACAAAATTATTCCGTATATGAAAGGGGCTGTCCCCTCTTCAACGCCTCGCTCTTTACGTTAAAGTTTGACTTTCTCACAACTCTATTTTTTAAACAATAAAAAATTTAGCGTACAGAGCGAGGCGTTGAGGAGGGGACAGCCCCTTTCATATACGGAATAATTTCTGTATTGGTATTTCTGTATAGTATTGGTTTTGGTTTATTGGAAAGCCATTTAGCACAAGAAAAGTAAAATTAATATGCAAATTTTGTTTTACTTATTCAGTGACGGTAAGCCAAAATAAAAGCTGCATTAACTAAAAAACGATCAGAAATTAAATAAAAAAAAAACAAGTTTTTTTAACTGAAAGTAAGGAGCGACATTAAAACTTAAAACGAACAGAAATTATTCCGTATATGAAAGGGGCTGTCCCCTCCTCAACGCCTTATAACGAAATTATAAAATAATTTCGTTCCTCCTCAACGAAATTATTGAATAATTTCTGTTCGTTCTTTAAATAATGCCGGTAAATGTGGCTCACACTCTATGAAATATACCCTCTCCCCCTCACGGAAAAATTTTCCGTGGGAATTTCATCGAACATAAAATTCACCCCCCGTCAAGTTCCCTCCAGACAGTTCCATCCTCGCTGAGAATCTCCCCTCCCTGTAAGCTTGCTTGCGGACGATTCAGCCTGAAAAATTCTCCTTAGCATTCTTTCATTTGAATAAGACCTTAATCTCTAATCGGTTTCTCGATCACTCCGGAAACATCCCCTTCCTTGGAAATTGTTTCCCAGAAAAAAAAACATGTGGAAAAAATCCTGAATAATTCCCCCAGAACATCTCCACATGAAAAATTTGGCAAAGAGAATGTAAGACAATTAAAAAGAATTTCGTATAGTAATTCTGTCAAATCGCCCTGTGTAACATATCCCCTGGAATATTCACCCCCCAGGAAATTCCCTCCCAAAGAAAGATTCTCCCATAGAAATCCACCCCAAGCAACCCCCCCCCCCCAAAAAAAAAATTCTGCATACTTCCCAATAACTAAAATTTCGTAACTTACAAACCTCTCCACACGGACTGTTGGGGGGGATGTGTTTTTACACCTAAAGACATAATTATTTGATCTTTCAACTATACTGAACAAAATGGATATCTCAAAAAAAAATTTATACAATTCTTGGGAAAAATGGGTGTGTGAGGGGGCCTAGTTGCCCTCCAATCTTTCTGGTCACTAAAAAAAGAACTAGAACTTTTAATTTCCGTTTGAATGAGCCCTCTCCCAATATTCTAGGACCACTTGGTCGATACGATCACCCCTGGAGGAAAAACAAAACAAATAAACACGCATCCGTGATCTTTCTTCTGGCAAAAAAAAAAAATACAAAATTCCACATTTTTGCAGATAGGAGCTTGAAACCTCTATAGTAGAGTTCTCTGATACGCTGAATTTGATGGTGTGATTTTCATTAAGATTGTATCGCTTTTAGGGGGTGTTTCCCCCTTTTTCGAAAATAAGGCAAATTTTTTCAGGCTCGTAACTTTTGATGGGTAAGACTAAACTTTATTAAACTTATATCTTTGAAATCAGCATAAAAATCCAATCCTTTTGATGTATCTACTGGAATTAAAATTCCGTTTTTTAGAGTTTTGGTTGCTATTGATCCGGATCGCTCCTTACTTAAAGTTCGTTACCAAGAACTGTTTGATATCTATTGGTATCAAAATTCTGTTTTTTGGAGCTTCGGTTACTATTGAGCCGGTCGCTCTTTACTTACAGTTCGTTATCACGAACTGTTTGATAGCTATTGGTATCAAAATTCTGTTTTTAGAGCTTCGGTTACTATTGAGCCGGGTCACTCCTTACTTATAGTTCGTTACCACGAACTGTATGCTCTAGCGAGAAACACTAGCAGTTTAAAATGCACATTTGGAAAAAAAATTCTTTTATAAATTGAACAGCAACTATAGAAAATCTTTCAAATTTTTCTCGATGAATGCGTAAACTAATTGCAAAATTCTTCAAAATTCTGCAAAAAACATAGCCTTGTTTTGAACTTTAATGAGAGACAGAGACAGATACAAGGAGAGTGCGAGAGGGAAAGACAGAGAGAAGGAGAAAGGGATAGGGAGAGAGAAAAAGAATTGAGAATTGGTAAGGTATTGAAGTCTGGAACCTAAAAGCTGTTTACGCTTTATCAAAAGCTCTTTAACAGGAAAAATGGACGTATACAGAGATGTGCACAGAGGCGTCCATCGTGGCCCCGTCCCCCTGAAATCCTAAATTTTCCTGAATTCCTGGGTACTTCTTATTCAAATTATCAATTTTTTTATTGGTCCCTCCGAAAAGGCTCCTGCGTGTGCACCAATGTATACACATTTGTTTTTCAGGTTAGTTCCTTATTGTTCGAGTGACGCTTGGACTGGGACATCATTCCCTAATCACTCCTCAAAATATGCTTTTCTTGGAGCTTACATAGTTGAAGAAGTCATGAAACAGCTTCAGGGGCACGGACTCCGAAGAGCAAACTCCATTATTTTGGCAGGTACAAGGTACATTAAATTAATTCGTTGAGTAGAATTGAACATGCATTTTTCTTATGTTTTATTTAAGGAGGTTTCCGGGGTTTGTATATAGGCAATTTTTTAGTAATTTCAGTCTCTTATTTTGTATTACTTTTATTTTCAAAAGAACCTCATATGATGTCTAGTTAGTCTCGTGTTTATGAAAAGATTTGGTATTAAATTTAACATCTAAGCTATAGATATAAGATTTCAAGTCTAATACATCTAAGCTACACGATTCAAGATTTTTTTACTTGTCTCATATATACTTTCGCCTAATCCTTATCCACCTTATATTTACACCTAATTCTTGAACAATTTTAGCTTAAGCTTCAAAAATCAGGCTGAGATATTTCATGAGACGTATAAGTACGTAAAGATCTTTGCTAATCTAAAACTATTTGAGAAACTTTTTACAAGTATTAAAAACAGTATAATAGCCACACTTGGTTTTTACACGTTAGCTGTTTTTGATGCAGTATATAACTTGATATATTTGATGGCTAGACTATTCTAGCCGTTAATTAGCTTTTCAGACTGATCGATCCAGCGGTGTCCTTGTGGTAATAATAAGTATAAGAGGGAGAGACCGAAGCGTATCAAACCTTCCGACACTGAACAGAGTAGCAATAAAACCATGTTATAAACTAGGAAAAAAAGCCATTAACTTTCCTAATAATAAATTAGGAAAACCTAATTTAATGACGCATTGCAAAAGATTACCAATGAAGATCAGAGTTAATGTTCCAGTTTGTTCAGGTTCTAAAATAGCAAAACATATTGGCATCAGATACTAATCCCTTCGATAGAGAAGAGTGAGGTCACAAAAACTATGGATTAAAACAATGTCTTTTCTTATCCTACCTGTTTTGTCTATCGGAAATCTGTGGGACAACCAATGCTCTTTAATTGTAACATTAAGTCCAACAGGGACTTTGTCAGCATCATAATTGACTTCTTTTGCATGGTAGTGCACCATTATGCTATGTTCTAGCAGCAAACCAGTTCTTGCTAAAAAAATATGTATGAGACAATTCTTTGCCAGAAAACACCTTTTTTCTTCTAATTCGTGCAAGGATATTATCATAATTGTTGTTCAAACGTCCCAAGTCACAAGGATTAACAAAGTTCGATAGAACATTTAGGACTCTAAGACAGGTCAATAGGAGCTGATTTGGTTTCCTTGGATAGTTTACCGGTGATTATATACTCATAATTTTAATATCTTGGGCTAAAGAATAGGTCTCGTTACCTACTGGATATACTGTAATGTAATATTATGTAATATGGCGTCACTAGGGGAGTTATGTGGGGAGGGTGTGTTCAGAGTTTTCTTTGTTGACTCCTATTCCTTGAAATCAGCTAGACCGATCCTGAAACAGAAACATGCCTTAACCCCGAACTTTTGATATTTAGTAAAGAAAAGAAAAACAAGGCCTTTTTCTCAGAGATTCCGTTTTATATTGTCCCAAAAATATAAAAATCACCAAAAAGCATTGCAGGCTAAAGTAAATCTGTATCTGAGATAATGTATTTTAAATTAACAAGAAAAAAAGGTAACGATGAACTTCAGATGGATTAATTTACTTGTAGTCAGAATTAAAAAATCCTGAAAGTGTAAATACTGCTTTACAAAAAATAAATATACAAATGTATGTAAAATAGCGCTTAAAACTGACTTTGAAGTAGCATTTTCTGATGAACCTATTTTTTGATTTCCATAGACTCTGTCTTAACCGCAAAGATAATAAATTTTAAACATGCCGGTATTGTTCGGCTGTTAAATCTTGCTTGGATTGCTAATGTAAATTTAGAGTATATTCAGTTTCACTAGGGCTTCCTGTTCATTTAATCTTAACTTACCGAGGATGTTAATTGGCAATTACTTACCTAGCCGCCTGTGAGCTGAAATAACTTATATATAACAGCTAGGAATAATAACATTGGTGCGCGTCCTCTAGTGAATACAAACAGGCAGAACATCCACTACTTAAGAAAATAATAGGACGTTAGATAACGGACGGAACGTCAACTAGATATTTGCCCTAGTCCTATTTTTGTAGTGCCGCTGGTTGTAAGGGGAACCTTGCATTTGTCCAAGCCATTTTTGGGGCATTAACACTTTTAATCTTTGAAGTCCATATTTTATCAAAAACATTGAAAATCGGTTATTTGTATGAGTTTATTAATTAATTAGTAAATTAATCCTGTAAGTAGTAATTAATTAGTTAGTAAATAAATTATATTAGTAAGTTAATCCTGAAAAAAACAAGTCTTTCTGATTAAAGTAAAGATCGCAGTTAAAACTTGAAACGAAGCAAAAATTATTGCTTCGCAGTTTATGCAACTTGTTTTTGAAAAACTTTCAAATAAAGAGGTTCTTGATATTTTTCCCATTTTTTTTTTCTAAAGCTATCAATAGTCTTTTACCGTTCATAAAATCAATAAATTTTCCTATCAATTTTAATTCTATGAAGAACTCGAACTTATCATTTTTAAACGACAAATAAAATGGGCAATATCACAGATTACAAGTAATCTCTCTACCTCAATGACATCTGTTTTAGGGTCCATTCTATTTTCCATTATCTCTTGTGCGTGTTGTTAGCCGTGAAATTAGTATTCAATATGAATTTCCTGGGCGAGTTTTTCAGATAATTTGTCGAAGGTTCAATCAAGGTAATACTTTTGTGGAAAGCTCAAAAGAAATGAAACATATGATGAATGTTAAACCTAAACAATTTACTTGAACGGTTTATTAAATATACTAATTTGTTGCCACAATCTCAGACCTATTTTTCAGAAATTTATGTTTTATTTCAACCAAAAACTACTCAGCGCAAACTGATTTCACGCAGTTTGTTCCATTTGGAAATTTTTAGTATATTTCTGAGAAGAACAAACCAATGAAAAACGGTTTAAGGGTAACAAAGTTCACTTATGTGGGCTCAATTGTAAAAGGGACGGTAGAACAGTAGGGAATAAAAAAACCTTGATGCCAGTTATCCTTTCTTGTCTTGCTTTTCTCATGGTGAGCAAGGTTATTTTTTGTGGCGCCCTCCTTTGGTGCTTGGAAAGTAGTAACTATTATTAATTCGACTTTATTATTTCCCCGAAACTCTAGAGACTAAGTAATCCGACTTAGCAGATAAATAATACTATTAAACCTACTTGGTACAGGTTTTCCATTGTTTGCTTTAAGAGACATCTAAATGTTTTTATTTTGCGCAATATAAAGAGCATGTTTAAAGTCTCTACGTCCTTTACAAAAGACTGCGTATTTTCATTTTTTGTTCAAACTGTTAACGACTAAAAAAAAAAATGTATTTCTAATCACTGAAGTGGTATTTTCCGATCACTTCTACTGCAGGTACAACAAAACCAAATAAAAAGAAAGTAGTAGACATTTGCGAACTGTATTTCTTTATGTAAATTGTAATATCTACAGATTAGCAATTTAAATTGTAATGGGCTTAGCATTCTCATCACTGATAAAAATACTGGCTGGGAAATCTTAAAATTCGTAAGGCCTGAAAAATGTTGGAGGAGATTTTACCAATCCTTTCATTTTGACTGGTCTAAATTGTAAACCGTAAATTCAACCCAGCCTAAAGCTTTTTTGCATGCAGCTAAGTTTTACAAATTGATGGTAATACTGGAAATCTTCCTTACTTTTGGGGATAGATCAACAATGTAACCCTTGATTCTAAATCAGTAATTTTAGGTGGCGCAATGTTGGCTATGGCCACCTTGTTTAATTCGAATCTCCTTTAAATAAGAAAACAAACAGTATCATTGCTTACATAGGGCCAATTATGTACTTGAAGATGAAGAATTGCGTGATGTAGCCACACATTAAATTGGTTGTTAAAACTGAGCTAAAGCACCTTTGACTTGTGCATAATTTTCAGGCTAACGTTAGACAATATATTTCAGAGTTCTTTTGTCTATTTCCTTACGTATAAAACAAAGAAAGAAAAAAATCCCATAAAATCAATAAAAACGAGGGTAGAAAAATATAAGCAAAAATAAGCAGATATTTCGACAAGAACCTCCGCCAGGTCGTCTTCAGTGCTAAGAAAAAATAAAAAAACAAAAAATCCAATCTTTTGAAGTAAACTTTACAAGAGACAAATACACACACCACAATGTATGTATTTATTTCCTGCGCTGTATGCGTAACCTATAATCATTGCCCTATTATTTTTACAGATCGTGGAAAGTAGATCCAATAAGAACCAGCAGCATCATGTGTAAGAGCTTTTTGAAGTAAGGCCTGAACTCTAAGTTAAAGTTACATATACATACGCTTAGCTTATTTTATATGTTTAAAAAAAAGTCAAAAGTTTTATTTCACTCTAAACTTTGTTATTTTATAGAACCTGTATAGATTAATAAATTAAGTTTATATAACATATAAACTCATAAAAGTCTTTATAGGACACAATTAAAAGATTATATAACAAGCGTTAGTTTCCTAAATATAATGATGCTGTTTCATTGCGCAATAAGAACAGTCTTGTTCTAACCATTTTCCCGTATACACAGTAAAGAGAGTTTACAATTCTAATGACGGGGACCATTTCCCTTCCTTCACCCAGCTCAATGTGCCAATACAAGCTCTGTCGTCATCAAATATTATAAGGAAGTATAACTATCCAAAATACTGTTACAAAATCAAAGAAGCAAATCTTGAAAACAACTGGTCCATGACCGGAAGGAAAGAAAGAGAAAGAAGAAGAATCTAACAAGTATTTATCTAGTATTCAGTTGCTTATGTATTGTTAAGATGAGTAGCTCGGGTAGTTGTATAGATAGGGTAATCATTATTACTATGATCGAAGAAGGATAATAACCAAACGAATATTTCCTCTGTAAACAGATGTTTCTGTGTTATTGAGGTCGAAGAAGAAGAACAACCAAACGAATACTTCGCCTGCATACAGTTGCTTTTCATTGTTGAGAGAAGTAGCTCATTGATTGTATATTCCATACATAGGGTAGTTGCTGTTACTATGGTCGAAGAAGAAGAACAACCAAACGAATATTTCACCTGTATATAGTTGCTTCTGCGTTGTTAAGAGAAGTGGCTCATTGATTGTGTATTGTATACATAAGATAATTGCTACTGTGGTCGCAGAAGAAGAACAACCAAATAAATACTTCGCCTGCACACAGTTGCTTCCGTGTTGTCGAGAGGAGTTGCTCAATGATAATATAATTCTGATTCCTTGGTTTTATAAGGAGTAATTATTGCATATATTGGTTTGATTTTTTTTTATTCGCTATTAATTTAGGATTCTTCCTTTTTTTTAAATTGTTACAATTTATGTTCTTTCCCTCTTTTACACAGACGAGGACACCTTGTTGTGTACAGGCAAAACATTCGTTTGATTGTTCCTCTTATTCCTTGTCTGTGTCTACTGTCCATCCAATGCTCTCAAGATTTACTTTTTTGGTTGCAACTTGCCAAAGTTTATTGCCAGTGAATTAATTAAAAAACTTTTTCCACAAAATATATTAGTTTACTAGTTATATATATTAGTTATATATTAGTTTACTACCTAGAGGCATAGTGGGCCTTGAAAAAATAAGGACCTAAGTATAAGGACAAGAAAAAATAAATAAGGACAAGGATTAAATTGCTACTTTAGGGCTTGATAGTCAACGGCCTTTGTCCATTGTGTTTAGTAGTTATTGGGTTTTACAACTAGATTTTTTATTATTAAAGTTATTGCTTGAAATTATTAAAGAATTTTTAAACAATATGGAAGTTCTATCTCTGATAGCTGGATTTTATTTTTAGTGCTGGTGGAACTGGTGTAATGCTTAATGCTGATACTATTAAAAATTGGCTGCAAAAGGAGAATATTGGTGCCAATTTCTTGGGGATTGCAGACTCCGGATGGTTTTTAAACAGGATACCCTTTGCACCAACTACTTGCTTTGAAAAGGACACCCAAAAGTAAGAAACTTATCAAATTATAACTTGTGTTATATATCACTGAAACTTTATTAACAAAAGTAAGAACTTATGACCATTAATGAGATACAAGCATATTTTTTAGTGGAAATAGCATTCTGTCGTTAGACAGCGTAGAAAACAAATAGAACTAAAATATGATGCCACGATAACTATATTTGTCCCAGTTTTTTTTTCTAATCTTAAAGTTGAGCGAGGTATCTCAGGGATTGAAAAAAAATGTTTGAATGTTATTATGATTCAGTTTTGAAGAGTTGGAATGTTCGAATAATTGTGAGTTCAGCTTACAATTGGCTTTTGTGACTTTCAATTTAAGAGCAACTTTTTCAGTTTTGTGATCGGGGTTTTAAATTTGAAAAGCAGCCAGAATTTTGAAGTAAAAATGGTTATAATTGCACCCTTCAGTCGGCTGTAAAATGCAACGCCAGCCTCCCTCTTTACACCCTCCCAGGAAGTTCCCATTTCCCTTTAATATTTCTTTGCGACATCCTCCCACCCCAACTACGGATAACCTACTTTCCGTATAGCCCTAGATTTCATTCCACAGTGCTTTCAAATCCATTTCAAATTATTAAGGTGCTATCTCTTAGCAAAAAGCCATTGTTTCTTATAAGGCGTTTGCTCAACAACTACCTGAAAACTGAAGTTTGATGACTATATTTATACTCCAGCCGGGAACTTGAGTTCCTTTAAAAAAAAAATTCTCCGCGAATTTTAGCTGGTATAAATACAGGTTGAATTTTGTAAAAGCTGTTCATTTGAAAATTGGGTTCCATTTAAGAACTATTTCGTGGTATTTTCATGGCAAGTGAGCGTGTTTTTGTTGATATTTTTGTTAAAGAAATTGAACACACAACACAATTCTCTTCTCTGGATTTTGAAAAATACTTTTATGTGCCCTCTCCCCTAATTACCATGAGTTAACATCATTTATTAATGCTAGTTTCAACAAATGTCAGATAAAGGGCCAAGATTATATATCTCTGATTTAAGGCCACAATTTTGTCCAAGTCTTGACTGGAAAGTTCCTTGTTTATCACCAAAAATGATGTTTGATATGGTGAGAAATGTCTTATACTTTATAGAAAAAATCCAAAAATAAACCAAAAAGTTAATTGAATGTTATTTGAGCATTACGACCGAAATTAAATTTTAGATAAATTTTGTTACTCTCATTTTTTAAACTCTTTGAAAATCCTGGCTCAGTTATCGTTTCTCGCCATTTTAGCTAAGATTAAAGTGTAGTATCTGTTCATATCTACTTAATATTTGATACGATCTCTACAATTGGGCCTAGAATACTAAACTGATTTTTGAAAACCTGAGGGATGTCGGGGTTTGCTCTGCACCCACTATGTATTGGGATCGGTACCACAGTACGTCCGGGATGTGTCCACCCCTTACGAGGGGAAACTAACGTTGATAAACCTTATCAGGGTTGTATCGTGTCTAGGATTTTTTTCGGGGGATTCTTATAAAAGGATTTTTTGGCGGAAGTGGGATATAGGAAACAAACTTTAAAAATGCATCATAAATCAGAAAAACATTCCATAAGAAAAATGAGCCGATATGGCTTTGATTTAGCCCTAGACTTAGTTTAGCCCGAGACGGTTGGCCGAAAGGGACCATCCTTAGCCTGTCATCCTTCATTTCCAGACCGTGCCCTAGCCATCTCAACCTTTCTCTCATTATAGCCCGAGAAGCCGTGATTGAACCACACTTTTCGTACGGCCTACTGTTTGAAATACGGTCAGTCAGTAAATACGGATACCCAAAACAATCCGTAGGCAATTTTCTCTGGAAAATGTCAAGCAAATCTTCCTCCTTTTTCGGAGAGCCCATGCTTCAGAACCATATTCTGGAGTTATCTATAGCTTATCTGTGGTTATTCACTCACTGCTGTCTAATTCATATTGCTAATTTACTACTTTTTTACTGTGGTTTTTCTTATTTTCATTCCACCATTGTTTACTTTTGTGTTCTGCAAGCTCTAAATAATTAAGTTTTTGACTAAATTTTTATTAATTTATCTATTAGATCCATGTCAGTTTTTGTTTTGCCACGGTTAACACAGTCTGAAAACGACCAATATGAAGATTTAGTACGTTTTGTTTGTCTATTAGAACGAGAATGTTAAATTTGAAAGGTGACAGCCAAATTTCAAATAAAGGAAAGCTTCAGTTGAGACTTCCCGCATATTAAAGTGCATTTCTAAAGATTACTGCCAATAAAAATATCCTCGATTTTTTAAGCTTTAGGCTTTAGCTTAGAGAGAGTGACGAAGATTGTAAGGATAGGTAAAATTGGACGAAGGAGCCTTCTGAAAATTATTAACATCATTCGATTTCTCGCTGTTGCTAGATGTCTTACTGTTACTGATAATATTTTTGTTTTATAGCTTAATTAAACTGTCCTTTATCCTATATTTTGGTATTAATCATATTCAAGACCTATGGTCTTGCTTGAAATCGGAATTTTATGCTTTTAGATGTCCACCTTCACAGTCAGTGCAAATGGGTATGAAGCTATGGTCCAGCAAACTTCCTGAAGCTTGTACTAGAATCAACAAAGATGAACGTTGGAGATGTTTTTTTGGAACGTCTATCCATCCATCATTGATCAGTGAGTCTTTCATATGGTTGCTATTCATTTAAGATTGTAAGATTTTAAGTATTTAGAAGTATCTAAGCTAGGACTTTACACTAGATTTGGATGATAGCTCTAGCTTAAAAATAAAACCAGTAATAAGTTATAAATTATTTTGGATTTGTCCTGTTTTCACTACTTAATTTGTTCCTACAAAACTGTATCCATATATCAATTGATAAATTATTTTCTTTTTAATACGATAGATGGGAATTATTCACCATGGAATACACATACGATGCTAAACTATACCATTCCCCCGAATCGAAGGCTCTTTGGCCTGTAATGAAGGAGAAGCTAATCATATTTTAGTGAACTATTTGGGTTGATTTGGTTTTATTTGGATAATCGAAAGAAAGTACATCATTATTGAATATTGTTTTATCTATAAGGGGATATTCGTTGTGGATCTTTTGATTATACTTTGCTTTTGGCAAAACACCTCAGAAGATGAGGAATTCCAAACTTGAATGAAAATTTGAAAAATTTAGGACTGTTTTTAGTTTCATTTATAAGCGGTAAGTCAAATTAAATCCCTATTTTTCTTTCATATACGACGCATGATTTGCTGAACAATGGCAGTTACAAATGGTAGATTGTCAAAATTATTACACGAATACTTAACGTTTCAGTGGAGCTCTGTTAAAATCAAAACTAGTTCAGGGGGAATGTTAAGCTACAAGAAATAAAGCTATTATATATAAGCATGTTATAAGGTTTATTTTAATGTCTGAATGGCTTATGAGATAAGTAATCCCTTGTTTTAGCTCCTACTTTTATCTTTCAATGGCTATTTGATGAAGCACAAATGAAAGCTGATAACGTTGGATTACCTCTTTCCAAATTCCAGTGGAATTACATCAGGAAGTCTGCGGAAGATCTTCGAGAGTCTTTCAACAGTTCCGAGTAAGAAATTAAAAATATACCTAGTTTTTCCTTCTCCTTTTTTTATTGTTATTTCTATTTACTTGCGCTGATCTCTGCCCCATAATTTCAAGAACTCTAAAGTTTTATTTTGTTTATCTGCATATGGATATACATCTTTACGTATACATGTATATCTAATTACACATGTATTTTTTGGCTTTTGATTTCATTTATGGATGGTTCATAAATTGCCTTGCAGGATATAAAACTAAAAAACCCTGTAATGAAACTCTGCAATAACAGAAAAAAGGCAAAACAAATATTAAACTGTTAAATTAGGTCTGCACGTCTCATGTCAAAGCAATGATTATGTTCAAATAAAAAGTGACGATGTTTTTTTTTTTTTGTAGAAGTTGTTCTTTTGTAATTGACCGTAAAGAGCTAGGGTTACGGAAGGGTCAGCCCCCCACATACATGCAGAATAATTTCTGTTTGTTTTAAGTTTTAAGGTTGGTCCTTACTTTCAGTTAAAAAACTTGCTTTTTCTGGTTTAATTTCTGACCGTTTCTAGAATCATGCTATGAAACCCCTCTTCCCGCGTAGAATTTCCCCTGAAAGATTCCACTTCCCGTAAACTCTCCTCCACAGGGAAAATTCTCTTCATGGAAAATCCCTTTCACTCTCCCCAGAAAATTCCTTCCGAAAAATTTCCATATATTTCCCAAGAACTAGTGCTATATATAAAAACTGGGCAAGTTGCATAGCCTACAGGGCTTTTAGGTGCTGTGGGGGTCATGGCATTCCTAAAGGCATAGTTATTAGACCTGAAAACTATGCTGGACCAAACGGCTATCTCATAATTTTAATCAGATGTCCTTGGAGAAAAGGGGGCGTGGGAGAGGGGCTAGTTGCCAATCTTTCTGGTCACTTAAAAAGGACACTAAAGCTTTTTTTTCCGTTTGCATAAGCCTTCTTCCAATCTCCTGGTTTGATGATCAATGGTTTAATGTGATAAACTCCGTGGGGGGGGGGACCTAAAAAAACGATCAAATAAACACGCATTCGTAATCCTTCTGGCAATAAATATAAAGTTTCACATTTTATAAATAGAAACTTGAAACCTCTGGAGGTTTCAGTAGAAACCTCTAAACTTGAAACCTATAGGAGGTTTCAGCATCAGGAGGTTGAAATCTCTGGAGGCTCCAGATACACTAAATCTGGAGGTGTGATTTTCATTAAAGTCACTTGACTTTTTGGGATAGTTTCTCCTTTTTTCGAAAAATGGGCAAATTTTCTCAGGCCTTTAGCTTTTGATGGGTAACATAAGTCTTAGTTAATTTTATCCATTTACAATTAGCATCAAAAGCATCAAAAGATGCTTCTATCCGTTGATTTTAAATTGAAGTTCCTCGACCGAGTCCGTTGATTTTGAATTGAAGTTATCAAGTATTTTGCAGTAGGTTGCATAGGTTGCATCAAGACATGGCTAATTGTAGACAGAGAAAAGCAAAGACAGTTAGTCCAAGTAATAGAGAGGCAAATGTTTAAATGGCTGGGGCACGAGTAAATGGCAGGAGTATGCATGGTTTCTCTTATTGGGCACATAATTGTTCAAAAGCCAATTCTTTCAATGCATTAATTGCTATTAAAATTCTTTTTTTCAAGAGTTTCGGTTACTACTGGGTCGACTCGCTCTTTTCTTACAAGTCATTACCCCGAACTATTTGAGTACAAGAAGGTCAATTTTCTAATAGCTTATTATCTTATCAAATAAGCAGCACTGTTTTTTTTTAGGTTTTTTTGTTCCTTTTAAGCAATTCTCTCTTTTCCAGTGCTGTATTTGCTCCTGCCTGTATGTCTCATACTGTTCTTACAAAAAGATCTTGGACAACTGTAGAAATTGACTCCATTTCACTACCTCAAGCAATTAGATGCTGGGAGTTGAGTCTAAGCCCAATGGAACATAGAAAACGTCATCATAAGCTGACAATCAAGGAAGGAGCTCCAACAATTGAATTGAGCATACAGTTAACGTGAGTTTCCTTTAGGAGTTTTAACTACCCTAAATAACAAATTTAGCCATTTGTTATTTTGGCTGTGACGACATAGCTAAGTAACAGGGGGCTCGGCATTATAGTTGACCTTGCGCATTGTTGGGCGGTTTTAAAGTACTAGAAGCCTTAAATATTTGAAACCAGATAGTTTTCTGTGCATTCTTCAACTAAGAATATTTCGTTGGTCTATAACTATTTCTAAAAAACTGCCCCATTTTTAAATCCCTTTCAGTCCTATGTCAAAAGCTATTTCTCTAATTTTTTTTTTAATCAGCAGTTTTGCTTTAAACTAAATAGGGAACTAAATAAACAATGGAGTTTTTTACTTGCTCAATGAGGGTTAATCATTTAAGAGTAAAAGACGAGAACAAAATGTTTAATTTTTCAATAATACCCGAGGAAAGGTGTATAAAATGTCAAATACTGAAGCAAAATGAGGGAAATAAAAGAGCAGTGTATTGACACCGTTAAAACCAAATCTAATTTAAAATAAGGAATGTAATATATTATATTTATTACAGATAAACCGCATAGTCTGACAAGCGTTTTGTGCATAAAATATAAAAACTTGTGGAAACCTTAAACCAAATTTATATTAATAATAAAAAAGGAACTCACCTTTGATGGATGTTTTTCGAATTAGTGGAAACTTTGTTTACAAATCATCCTATATATCCTGTATATGTGCCACTTAGCTGAGTGGATAGCATACTGAGCTTACAATTCAATGTCGTTTGGGAAAGGGATCCAGTCCTGGTTTTGCCAATACGTGCATCCAATCGGAATAGATTGGAATGAAGGAGGAGCTTATGTATCTGTTTTGGCCTCAGGCGGCCTGGTGTTGCAGTGAGCTCTTAGTAGTAGTAGTTGTAGTATAATAAATATCTATAATAAGTCATCTGTATGATGATTTATGCTAATTTTTTATCGTTGCTTTTTATTTTCGTTTGAAAAGGTTTTTTTTCATTTAATTTTGTTCTGTTTTTGATATCATATTGAGGGTTATCCTAAATATTAAAACTTGTATTTAAATGATTGCCCTCCTGCTCGATACGATTAAACCTGATGAAAATAAAACATGCAAACAGACAAACACAAACGTATGTGTAACCAGCCTTCTCGGCAAAATGACAAATTTTGCTTTTGTAGATAAGAACTGGCAACCTCAGACACAAGGTTCTTTGACACGGTAAGTTTGTTTATGAAATTTTAATCAAAATCGCCCTTTGTAGAAATATTTTCACCTTTTTTCTAAAATTATACAAACGTTGTTATGACAATAACTTTTGATAAGAAACATTGAACTTAATGGATTTTTAAATAAAAACCATCACATCAAAAATCAAACCATCACATTCAGCGTAACAGAAAACCCTACTGTAGATGTTTCAAGGTCCTATCTGCAAAAATGCGGAATTTTGCATTTTTTGCCAGAAGAAAGATCACGGATGCGTGTTTATTTATTTTATTTTTTTACAGGGGTGATAGTATCCATTCAGTAGTCCTAGAATATCGTGAGAGAACTCATTCAAACTGAAATTAAAAGTTCTAGTGCCCTTTTTTAAGTGACCAAAAAAATTGAAGGGCAACTTGACCCCTCCCACGCTCATTTTTTTCCCGAAGTCACACAATAAAAATTTTGAGATTGACATTTTGTTCAGTATAGTCGAAAACCTAATAAATATGTCTTTGAGGAGGACTTAATCCCCCACAGCTCCCGGAGAAAGGGCTGCAAGTTATGAACTTTGCCCATTGTTTGCATATAGGCTAGTATTGGTTATTGGGAAGTATACTGACGTTTTCAGGAGGAATTTTTTCTGGGGTGGGGTCGGAGGAGGGGGTTACGTGGAAGAATCTTTCCATGGAGGATGTTTCCTTGGGGGAAGGGACATTTCTACGAAGGGGGCGCCGGATTTCCCAGCATTATTTAAAAAAACGATCAGAAATTAAATAAAAAAACAAGTTTTTTTCAACTGAAAGTAAGGAGCAACAATAAAACTTAGAACAAACATAAATTATGACGTATATGAGGAGTTCACCCCCTAGTCAACACCTCGCTCTTTACGCTAAATTTTTTTTTAGTACTTTCAAAAGAGCTATCTATTCTAATTAAACGGCCTTTGTGATTCAGGGATTTGTGATTCGAACAAAATTTGAACTTTAGCGTAAAGAGCGAGGTATTGACTAGGGGGTGGACCCCCTCATATATGTAATAATTCTGTTCGTTTTAAGTTTTAGTGTCTCTCTTTACTTTCAGTTGAAAGAACTTGTTTTTTTATTTAATACTAATAAAAGCCAAAGTTTTTGGCTTCTTATCTGGAAGCCACTGTCTTAAATAATAGTCTTCCCCATTATTTTATTTTTTGTTTCATTTTAATTGTACATTAAATGTACAATTTTTTAATGTGTAATTTAATGTAGAATTTTTTCGTACATTAAATTACACATTAAATGTAATTGTACATTAAATTGTACAATTTATGTTTAGTATTCTTTTTTGTTTGAAAGATCTATACAACACTAGCAAACAGGCTATATCTGTTTAATCCTATAATAAGCTGTCATTGATATCTATATAACCACAATTTCAATTATAACATATGTAGCAGCAGCACCACTTGTCTTTACGATAAATTCTTTGGACAAATCTTGCTCTTAGTTTAGAAAAATTTAGCGCAAGAGTGAGAGGTTTAGGATATGGCATCCACCCTATTATATAAGATGGCTCATTTAAGTATTTAACGTTGTTCGTTACTTTAACTTTTTCTTTCATCCAATGTCTTTGCCTTTTTAATATCAAATTTACGCAAGAGGGACTGCACCTTCCTGCCTCTGATGCTTAACCTTAAATGTTGCATAAAAACTCTTCGACAATAAAAAATAATCACTGAAGAAGGTGCACGCTCGAATATTCTTAGGAGTGGGAAGATAGAGAGAAAGAGAGAGGGGGGGGGTCAAAAATCTTGTGAATGATTTTTAAGGTATTCATTTATTTTTCAAGGGGAAGGTGGGCTTCATCGGATAAATATTCCTCTTTAGGATACCTTCGACATGAATGTGATGTTTCATTTCGACCTGAACACCTTTGAATAATAAAAGACAATCTATTACCCCCTCAGCCCATATACTGTGCATTTAGTTCAAATATATTCTACTAAATGACTGCCTCCTCCCATGTTGATCTGATGAACTGATCAGGTCAACATGGAAGGATTTGAGACTTTGGGTCCAAAACGCAATTTTGAGGCTTCAGAACCCCTTTCCCCATAAAATCCTCCCCTAGATACCTGGCCAATAGCTGCTGTGCTACTACGGAATGCTGTATAACAGTTAGTAATGCAGCATGTAGTGTCTTCCACATTAATAACCGTTACTTTTGCGTTGACTATAAGTGTGGTATGGGGACGAATGAGCCACCGCGTGGTAATACGGGTTCCGAGACTGGGGGGCAAGTAGCTTCTTGATAATCAATACCTTTCATATACGTAATAATTTCTGTTCGTTTTTAAGTTTTGATGTTGCTCCTTACTTTCAGTTGAAAAAACTTAATCTTTAACTGATCTTTTTAAATAATACCGGGAAATCCAGCTCTCTCCTTGAAAAATTCCGGTATTAGTATATTATACTCTACTCACTCAAGTTTACGATGTGTAAAACTTCGAGAACAAATCGATTTCTTCGTTAGTTTCTTCGTTACTTTAGAAACAAAATTTAGGCTATATATTTACACATTAGAGGGGGCGGGGGTCTTTTTCAAGGGTGGGTATATTCCGCAAGGGGTTGTTTTTTTTTGGGGGGGGGGGCTAAACGCCTAGAGCCATTTTAAACATTTGAAAATACCACAAAAAAGCATATTATTTCTATATTATTCTCAAAATAATTAATATTGTTTCAAAATATAGTTCTCAAAATAATTTTTTTTTTAGAGTTTCGGTTACAATTCGGGCTCTTTACTCAAAGTGCATCCCTATGACCTTTTCAAAGACTGACCTTTATTTCTTAAGATAATTTTTTTTAGTATCCCATGTGATTTTGATAAAAAAACACTTGTATCTAATTAACTATTTACAAATATTAGTTCTTGTCAAAGAGCCTGTAAAAGCTCTTACAAGGAGAAGAGTTTCTTTTTAAGGTTCAAAGTGCTTATTTATAAATAAAAATTTTCAATTTTAAATATTGCACAGCTTTGTCTTATGTATACATTTGATCTGTCAACGACGACGAGAGAGGGAGAGGAGTCGCTGCAACTTTTTCCTTTTTCATTTAATTAAATTCAATATTTATTATTTATTTTCTATTTTATCTTTAACTTTTATGCATATTTTCTTTCAGATCGTCCCCTGCTCTACTGCAATCAGACGAGCCAAGGAACATGTCAAGAAGGAAACTTAAAAGTACAGTATACCCATCTCTACCTCACAAACTTCATCACAAGCAGAAAAACAAAGTGAAACAGAAAAACTTTAGGAACAAAAACAAGAACAGAAAGAGAAGTGAGAGAAAATCTAAAAGGAAAGAAACAAAGAAAAAGAGGAAAGATGATAGAAAGAAAAGAAGACATAGTGAGTAGATTATTTTTGACAAATTTATTTTTTGAAATTTCATCCGGCTGGTAAGCCTACTTGGCAGTCTATAACGTATCACCTTTTTAATTTTACTGTACTATCAATTGCAAGCCATTAATCAAGTGAAATGGTAACGATCTAAACTTTTATTAGAATATTCTGAGCCATCATTGCTTTTTTTTAAGTATTACTATTAGGAAAGGCTGGTATTACTCAGGATTATGACTTTCTTCAGTGGAAGGGCATGAGGTTCGTGTAAGTAATTAGCCGTTTTGAAGTCTTTTTTACCATTAAAAACGGAAAAATCTTTCATCCTGGTCCATCTTGAATCCTTTCTCCCAAATTCAGTCGTGCTGGCTTCTAATTTATTTTTAGTAGCCTGAGTATTTTTTAGTTATCATTATGCTACTAATAATTTTTACCGAATAAAAATACATTTTTCTTATCAACGTACTATCAGATTTTGGCTTATTAAGTACCCAGTAATCACTTCTTTTCATAGTGTCTCAGTATATTTTTTTTTATGAGCTTCGCAGGGGTGATTTTTTTTATGAGAGTAAGTTGTTTTTTTATAAGATTTTTTTTTGTATATATGTCCAGAGTCTAGTTTTCCAGGAGCAAGCTTTCTGGGGCGAGTTTTAAAAGGGGCCAGTTTCTCGTGGGAGTGAGCTTTTCCAGGTTGAATTTTGTGGGGGTAAGTTTTCTAATAGTAAGTTGTTTTGTGGTAAATTATCCAGGAGTAAGTTTTCCCGGGGCAAGTTTTCATATAACTAAAAAAGAGCCATTGAAATATTTTAGCTTGTATGTTCAGTAATGTTTGCTTACTCAAGAATATTCATCTTATCACATTATTGTCAAAAGTTACTTATTAATTACCCAGTGGCCACTTTTCTTACTATTATTTTTAAACTAAATTGCAAAAGCTGAAATACACTGTTCGGTCTCTTTTTTGTGCTGGCGAATAATAGTATGACTAGAATTTATGTGTCTTATGGAACTGAATTTATAGAATTGATAGTTATGACTAGAATGTATAGAATTACTAGAATTTATTCAGTTTCTATTAAACTATAGCTATGACACTGTTAGGCCCCTTTTCTGTGCTGTTGCATTATAGTATTCAACGATGGGTTCTAAAAATAGTTCAGTTGAAACTGAACAAATCTCTAGTGAAGCCTGTTTCTTTCAGAAAAGCTGATGGATGAAATTCGTCGAGCTAAACGTTTGACACCCATTCCAGCACTACCAGAGCTATGCAAGCAAAAACTGACAGATTCTTGCTCGTGGCCCCAGTGCAATAAATCATGTCCAAAGTTACAAAATCCCTTTAGCGGTGAGTTAATTTTTAAATTAAATTAATTTAAGTTAATTAAATTTACGTCTGTTAAGTTGTTAGGAGTTCAATCAATTCAAACAAGCTCTCCAAGAATTTGCTGCAGTAATTCAAAAAGTAAATTAAAGCATTAAATATGTTTCACCTTCTTGACTGTAATTAACAGGTCGAATTTTACTGTTGTAAAAGAGATTTTTGAGTCATCAATGTAATTAAATAAAATGTTACCCGTTTTCTAACTATTTTCATAAGTAATTAAACGGGATGTAAGGCATTTTGGAACAAAAAAAAATTCTAAGCATCACGAGAACAAATAAGATAAGGGAAGTTTGGATTGAATCAATCAACAAAGCATGTTGGGTTGAATATAGGCAACAAATCTTTTATTGAAAATAGTCATATAGCCCGTGTTGAATTGCTACAGTTTAAATATATTGGTTAATTTTAATATAAATAATATAAATATGTATAAATGACATAAATAAAGGAAAAGGTAATATAATGATATGTTATGATTGGAAAAAAAGTAAATGTTATTGTTTACACTTAAACAATAACAGACAAAAGCAGTGAAATATTTTTACACCACCTGATTTGAGCTTCATAATAAAAAACAGCTATGTATCTTGTTTCTGAAGTTTTTTGGCTCTTTTTTTATTTATTTATTTATTATTTTTTTTTTTTAACACAGCTATGTATCTTGTTTCTGAAGTTCACAGTGTTTCTGAAGTTTCACAGTAACCTCTTTGCTTTACGAAAATAATTGATTTGACAAAGAATTTCGTTTGAATTTTTATCTCATTGTGTGTAAACGATTTTAACAAATTTATGTAGCTTTTGTCAAACAATGAGTATTTTTCCGACTTACAATTTTTGATAGATTGGCTGCAAAATTCGAATACTTCAGGAATAAAAAAACTGAAAATTTATCATTTAAGCAGTGACTATGGATTAATTTTGTGTCTTAAAATTTTTCGGCCATTCAGAACTAATTTTGAAACTTGAAATGCTGTCATAAATCTCTGTATATATTTGAAGATCTTGTTCCTAAATTTACCACAAAACATGTTAATAGCTTTTAAAATTAATAAAATAATTAGTAGCTTATTAATAAATTAATAGCTTTTAATATGTATATTAAGGAAAAAGTCACCAGAAAAAAATTACCATCAAATTACCCTATTTTACGTCTCTAAAAAGCTTTGGACGCTTCAATATTCAACAATTGTAAAAGGAATACCTATATAACCCATATAAAATAAAATACCAGAAGAACAAAAATTCTGATGAGGATAGGCTGGACATAAAAGACCAGTGTCACTATTTGCTTGTTGTTTAAACCTTTCCTACGTGGCCTCACAGTAACCTCCGGGTTCACTAGGGTGGAAATCTAATTGGTAATTTTTATCATTCTCAAGTTTTCCACTGAACGTAGATAGGTTAGCCTACCTGGATTTTTTTTCAGATTGTTTTCTGATTTGTGCCTCCATTTTTTGTTATTGATTCATTTTATAAAAGTTAGAAAAGGAAAACACCTCGCTCTTTACGCTAAAGTTTTCTATTGTTAAAAAAAAATAGAGGCCTGAGAAAGTCAAACTTTAGCGTAAAAAGCGAGGCATTGAGGAGGCGATAGCCCCTTTCATATACGGAATAATTTCTGTTCGTTTTAAGTTTTAACGTCGTTCCTTACTTTCGGTTAAAAAAACTTGTTTTTTGATTTAATTTTTGAACGTTTTTGAATTAATGCAGGTTTTGATTTTGGCTCACCGTACATGAATAACTAAAACAAAATTTGCATATTAATTTTACTTTTATTTGGTTAAATGGCTTTCTCGAAACTTGTTTAATTTTGTTTACAAACGTTTTTATTAGTAATAAATATACGTAACTTACGTGAACCCAATCATATATGTAATATTTTCTGTTTGTTTTAAGTTTTGATGTTGCTGCTTACTTTCAGTTGAAAAACTCGTTTTAAAAAAAATTAATTTCTGATATTTTTTTAAATAATGCTGGGAAATCTGGCGTCCCCGTCATAGAAATGTCCCTTCCCCCCTGAAAACTTCCTTCATGGAAAGATCATCCCATATAAACCCCGACCCCCCCCCCCCCCACTACCAGAAAAAA
Organism: Artemia sp. Kazakhstan ARC1039; assembly: GCA_029168905.1. Taxonomy (NCBI): domain Eukaryota; kingdom Metazoa; phylum Arthropoda; class Branchiopoda; order Anostraca; family Artemiidae; genus Artemia; species Artemia sp. Kazakhstan ARC1039. The sequence goes on along the minus strand of JAQQPU010006500.1, from coordinate 14,848 downwards.
TCCCCCCCTGAAAACGTCTGTGTACTTCCCAATAACCAATACTATATGTTAACATTGGGTAAAGTTTATAACTTTCAGCCCTCCCCCCGGGAAATTCGGGGGGTTAAGTCATCCTAAAAGACGTACTTATCATATTTTCGAACATGCTGACAAAATGGCTATCTCAAAATTTTGATCAGGTGACTTTGGTAAAAAATGAACATGGGAGGGGGCCTAGTTGCCCTCCATTTTTTTGGTCACTTTAAAAGGGCACTAGAACTTTTAATTTCTATTCCAATGAGCCCTCCAACGATATTCTAGGACGACTCGATCGATACGATCACCCCTGAAAAAAAAAACAAACAAACAAACAAATAAACACGCATCCGTGATCTTTCGTCTGGCAAAAAGTGCAAAATTCCATATTTTTGTAGATAGGAGCTTGAAACCTCTCCAATGGGGTTCTCTGATACGCTGAATATGATGGTGTGATTTTCATTAAGGTTCTATAACTCTTAGGGGGTCTTTCCCCTTTTTTTCGAAAATCAGTCAATTTTCTAACTTTTGATTGGTAGCACCGTTTTCTAGAGTTTCGGTTACCATTGAGCCGGGTCGCTCCTTACTAACAGTTCATTACCACGAACTGTTTGATAAGTAACTTTTTGAAAGTGCCGAAAAACTCCAACGTGAAGAGTGAGGTGTTGACGAGAAAACGACCCCCTTTATATACGCAATAATTTCTGTTTGTTTTAAGTTTCAATGTTGGTCCTTATTTTAAGTTGAAAAAACTTTTTTTTTTAGAGACAAACATTTTTTAAAGGCAATGGAAAAAGCATGTCAGTTAAAGTAAAAGCATATAAAAATGAAAAAAAGCCAGTAATTACATAAAATACACAAAACAATAGCCTGCTTACAAAAACTAAGATATAAACTCCCAGCCTTCAGTTCTTTTAAGCAATGCCGAAGCTTTGGACGGATGTTTTTAAACAATATCAACAGTTTTTAGCTTGGTTATCAACCACCAAAATTTTTAATGCTTTTAGACTCAGCGTTTATAAAAAGTAACGCATCATCAAAGTAGTTTTTTCAATGTAAAACTTTGAAACTAAGATTAAGAAAATCAAATAAAATTTGTAATTCAATATTTTAAATTTAATTTTGAATACCAAAAATGAGTATATTTTGACACTTTTATACTTCTTAACTGTACAAAATTTAATCTTTTTCAAAGTGACAACTAGATAAAAATTATCACTCCTGAAAAAACATGATAATAAAACACAAAAAACGCATCCATTCAGGGGGGAAAATACAGAAATTTCCAACATTTTGGCCAGGGTTCTGATTATAGTGGCTTCATATATCATCTCAAGGGTACTCTTGCAATGCAATTGAGGGCATATTACCGAAATTGCCCCTTACTAAGGTGTTTTCCTTGTGTTTTCTATAATTGTACGAACTTTGGTGTATACAAGTAACTGCACTAACTACTAATAAACATATACATATTTAGGATCGCCATAAAAAGCTGATTCTTTGATTGAATTGTATCAATAGTTTGGCTGTTATTATAGTTTCGTTATTTACAAGGATTGTTATTTACTTACCATTCATTACATTGTAGAATTGGATTTTTTTAATGCTCCAACCAAATCATATAAAAAAAAATGTTTGTGCAAAACTGGAAAGGGGTCACTCAGTCACAAATTAGAACTTATATTTTCCTTATTAAGGGTCAAAATCTATTGGCAGGCGGCCAACAATGGGGCAGCGCACATTTTTTCCATGGTTTTCCTCTATTCTACTCTCTTTCCTTTGGTTTTCTTATAATCACTTTTTAGTCCCAAATTTCTAGGGGGGCCATGGCCCCCCCCCCCTGCTGGTGCCCACGAAACTTCTATACCAGGGTTCTCTGACACGATAAATCTGATGGTATGATTTTCATTAAGACTCTAAGACTTTAAAGGGTGTTGTCCCCTTATTTTGAAAATAAGACAAATTTTCTCAGGCTCGTAACTTTTGATGGATAAGATTAAACTTGATAAACCTTATATATTTGGAATCAAAATAAAAATACAATTCTTTTGATGTATCTTTTGGTATCAAAATTCCGTGTTTTAGAGTTTCGGTTACTGTTGAGTCGGGTCGCTCCTTACTTACAGTTCGTTACCACGAACTGTTTGAAATATTATTTTGTATGGATGCTATGTATTCCTTCTGTTAGATATTATTATTTATATTATGTTAGTTTTTGGCTGTTTGTACTTTATGGTGAACAACCAAGTAAGGTTATTCCCTCCATCAAGTATATGTTTGTACTGGTATCCATGATGGATCCATTACTTTCCCCTTTCACATTTTGGGACCTATTTTACTATTGGATTTCCTCCCCCTTACTAATTTTTGCCAAATATGACGACAAAAAATATCTTCTAGTAAAATTTTGGTTTCTACTGACAAAGATCATTGTACACTTACCAGTCGCAACCACGAATGTTTTTACTATTTTGTTAAGGATGGTGATTGCTGCTAAATGAAATAAAATTTGGCCATTTTACCTAGGCTTTTCAGGTATAGGGAATACAAAAGGCCTAAACTCGAATCGCTATTTGTTTAGTGCCCGAGCAATTTTGTATTGACAGCCTGAATTCTGGTTTTGAATTATAGACAGTCATTGGTAGTTCTTACTACCCAGGTTCTCATTTATAGTCAGGCATTAAAGAATCTAATTATCAATCAAGTTTATAGTTTTGGCATAATTTTTAAAGAAAATAATCAGATTTTTAGGGTTTGTTATCTGTGCATTGACTAGTCTAAATTCCTAGTTCCTTTTCTTAACTAGTTTACATCGTAAGCTGTCCTTGTTGAAATACTATGTTGCTCAATTTAAATTGAAAAAAAAAACACCGCTAATCCAATATTTGACAACCGTGTTGGGTAGGAAGATTCTCAATCCAAAAATCGAGAAAGCTGTCTAATTATAATATTGTCAATCCATGTCAATGTCTTCTGAAATAATTTTCTGACCAAGAAAATGACACAGCTTCGCATTGCTGTGTTAGTATCAGATGACCTTGGGGCTCTAGGAGTTGTCTGTTCTTTTTATTTTAGTATGAGCCACACTAAACGGCTGTCAATTAAACAGCTTCTATGCTCGATTTTGAATAGATTTACATTATTTCTCTTCTTACTTATAATAAGTTTCTATATAGCCATGCAAATTAGTAATACCTAGTTTTTTTCCCCCCTTTCAGGAGAAGAAATGGAATTCATTGAATTGCTCAGATCTTTTAGTGCCGATCTCAGTGGTTTAGCGAGCGCACTAGGTGTGGATCCACCATCTCTGAAAGACATAAGTCAACATGATCTCGTACGAATACTATCACAAGCATAATCTAAATGTTCTTCATTGGTTAAAGTTGGATATGTCTTGATAAATGACAACGAAGAGGAGATTTCGAGTTTCAAACTAGTCCTTTAAAAGTTGTTTAAGTTGGACCAAAATTGAAGTTTTGTTCTGCTGTCACAACCAAAACAAACAACGAACTTCAGAACCTCCTGCAATTCTTAAATTAATAATTTAAATAAGTGTTTTTCAAATGTGAAAGTATGAATCATCTGACAAGTAGGCTTATTCTACATGTCTTTGTTTTTCTTAGCCAGTCAGATCGAACCGTATCAGTTTCTGGGAATTCACACTGATGTATTATATTCAAGTAAAATATGCGTTAGGTCGCAGATCCTCCCAAAATATCTCAACACGCGAGGATGGAGTCGGTTAATCAGCCCTTTGGAGTCAATCCTACGATTCAGTCATTCTGTAGGGATATGATAAATTCGTCTGTGCCTATAAGTGGAATTGAAGTACAACATTGACGTCAATACCTGACACTAAATCCCAGTGTATCGTAGACGATAAAAGTAAATTTCATATTTGATAACACGAGGATGTTTGAAAAATATAGTAATTTAATTTACTATAGTATCACTACCACATGGAAATCAATTATGTAAGACTAAGTGTTCATGTTTGTAAGAATTCAGTGCATACAAAGGTAAATATTTGGTAGGGCAACCTACCATCTAGAGGCCGTCAGTTGTAATTACATATTCTGCGGGTATTGTCAACTTTTTTTCTTTAATTTTAAGGGAAGAAGTTTCTACCTCAGGAACTGCTATATAGTACTGGTATCTTACTCAAATTTCCAATATATTTTTTAAACTGTTTTACTAGTCTCAATTCCGTGCTAGTGACATGTATGCTCATTTTCAGAAAATTCTGATTTGTATTTCAATATATGTATTTTAAGGATTGGAAGCATTTATTTTTTGTGGTAATTTAGGGTAAAATTCTAGTTTAGCTGTCTTTTGCTAATTTGGAAAGGGGTTAGGTTAGGAAAATGAAACTTTCAGTAATTAATCCATCGCCGAAATAATACTCCGGGATGGTATTGCCAAGCTTTTATGTTAACCCCCTTCTGATTTCTAAGTCTTAGAAGTTTGCCTACTTGACAGGTCTACACCTAGTGAAATTTTGGCAAAACAACATTTTACTTTAACTTTCAGTTATCAGTTTCTTTTTCTATGGTTTTAGCTCTGAAAATGTAATTGATGTTATTTGAGTAGAATTTAAGCCATACCAATGTTTTTTCTCTAAATTTAGGAAATGTATGTGTGAATATTTGAAACCTCATAAATTGGGATTTAGGAAAGTTGTGAAGCTGAAAAGATTTTTTTTGTACTTCATTTAAGCAGAAGATCTATTCTTTAAGGTTTCACTTTTATAACACAAAGATTTTGAAGGTCATCAAAGGCCAGGGCCCTCAAGAGGGGAAAAGACTGGAGTTAGTTACTTCAAAATACCTTCCCTGGACATACTTTAGTCTGTAGACCCATTCCTGAAAGTTTCATTTTCCCAACCTAACCCCTTTCCAAGACAAGAAAAAGTAGCTAAACTAGAATTTTATTGTAATGTAGTTGTATTCAGTACTCTATTTCAGTCAAATAGACTGTGCATGACAAAAGAAAAGAGAAAAGAATATACAACAGGCACTAATAGCCTGATCAGTTTCGAAAGGTTCCTAGAATTTATGCATAATTATTAGGGATAGCCTTAAAATCGAAATCTATAAAGAAGTAGTCTATCCGTTGTCAGATGAAGAGGAAAACCGGAGAATACACAGGAAGGGGAATCCACGCAGGGGAGAACAGGAGGCCAGACGGATCTGATGAAATATTGTGGAATATTCAAACATAAATCAGTAGCAGTGGCATAGCAAGGTGATCTATGCAAAAATACTTAGACAATCACAAAAGACGACTTTGGGATCTTGTAGAAATCGAATTGAATGATAGAGGTCCAGAGTATTCCCCCTGGAAAATTCCCATCACAGGAAATTCCTCGTAAATACCCCTTACCTCTCGGAAAATTACCCTGAAGAATCTCTCCGTGGAAAATTGCCCCCGACAATTCCTCCCTGGAAAATTCTCTCCAAATGAAATTGAGTAGCCAAAGTGAAATTAAGACAAATAAAAGAACGAAAAAAACAGTAGGTGTCACATGCCTAAAAGAATGCATTTTAATGTTTAAATTATGTTAATCTCCATGAAATTTCAGTTTTAAAAGCATCAGTATTTTACTGGATCATATTTTTTTTTTCTCTTTTGGTAAAAGGACTGATGGAAATGTATTATGTAAAATTAATGAAAGAAGAGTTTATTTTAGTTTCATAGTTTATTTCGATGTTTTGTTTTTCATATTGTCCTTTGGACTTTTATCTGCATTTTTTATTACTCTGCACTGAGGACGGCGGAGTTCTCAACCGAAATATTTGCATAACTTTTTCTTCTGTTATTCACTGGCTGTTATTGTCCTCATGTCTCTCTTCTTTGCGATTTTTTATTTTGTAATGAAAGAAGATCAGTCTTGTTCGGTAAAAAATGAAATGATTTTAATAGTAATATCACCCCAAGGTAGTCGCTAAAAATGAGTAAAGAATGAGTAGGTATTGGAGGTGTAACGTACGGGGTCACCACTTATTCATGCAAAAATGGCGCAAGGAGGTTGCTATGCCACTTACGGGAGGGGGAGAACCCCTTCCCGGCCCAAAGTAGTTGGATTCCCGCGGTTACTCCAACGGTTCCGTGTCTACTAGCGTGATCGAATGGTCCCAGGGCCACTTTTAAGGCCAATGGCTACCGGTAATATTTCTAACTATCTCTTTAGACTCGACCTAGGCTGAAAAGTTAAAAGAGTATATAGTATAAAAAATCTTACTGTATTCAAGACACGCTACAAAAGAACTGACTTAAAAAAGGAACTCTTTCTTCCAGCCCGCTCCGCTAGCCACGTGTCTGCGACGTGGTACGGGGTGGTAATGAATTTTTTCAGCCAATCCGAGGGCTTACTAAGTTACTGGTCAACCTCCCTAACTGCGCAATTTATTACCTCGTGGTCTATTAACCAACTACGCAATTAGGAGGACATAAAATGGCGCCACAAAATAAAAGGAAAATTAATAATTATTACTAGGGGAAGGAAAATAATTAAGGGGCGAAAAGAAAGGAATCTGGGAGGGACATTTATCTGAACAACTGGGACCAAGGGTTCCAACACCTCCCTCCTAAGATAAATGGCCAGCATCTCCGGTGGCACCTCCCTCCTAAGATAAATGGCCCGCATCTCCGGTGGATTGGCTGGAAACTCAGACATAAAATAAATAACATTAAACTCAAAATCACTAAACTTGTGTCTTCTATCTTCCACCAGTGTCTGTATTTCCACCGCTTGGCTCAGGATTCGTTGTCATCCCAACGTCTCTATTGTAGAACCACCATGGTCTATATCGTCTAACATCCGCATTTGGTTTTGAAAGTTGAAGTGCCCAAGATTCGTAGACAATCATTGTGCACAGCACAATCAAAACCCAAAATTTTCTTGCTCTCACGAATTTACATTTGAGAGGAGCAGAAAATTAGTTCCTGCCACTTTCGATGATGCCAGCCATCATGAAAAATTTGGCTGCACTAGCCTCTTAATTTCCATCTGTGGAAACAGCCCCACATCTCAATAAAAAAGTAAATTGCCCCTTGGCATAATTTCAAACAATCCAAAGGCGAAAATACACAGGCCTGTGGAAACGATAAGGGTACTGGGAATGAAGTAAAATTTTGAGCGAACCATGAATCGCCTTTCTTCTGGGTTCCCTCCCCTGGGATAATCAAATGCAGAATATGCGTTGATGCTAATTGAAAATGAAATTTGGGTACATCTCCCACTGAATAGAATTTGTGGGATATAATTGTCGGTTCCCATGAAGAATAATAACTATGAATAGGGTTACTGGACAAAGGTTTGGGTGAAGTATGAACTGACTGGGAGAGAGTATCCCCCAAGGACTCCAGATCAGAGAGGCAAAACCTCGGTAAAGGGATCACAACTTGTCCGCCAGTTGTGCATTAAGGAAAAGGACTATCTCTCACGACTTCCCGCAGGGGATCTTCCCCAAAGGATCCCTCCCCCCTCATAAAGGGTCGACATATCTTTTGAGTTGATAATACCAATCTCAGTTTCCTTTTCAAGTTTTTCCAATCCGACTCGACATTCAATATCTCCCAACTTTCCCCCAACCCGTTGCAGGTCATTCATATCTATTTTGTGACCATCTTGTTTTATTCCCCATGGGTCTTTGACCTCTTTTTCCCCCCTATTATTTATGTTATCAATTCAACATTTTATTTTTCGCCACTGCAGGCGGAATCCCCAAATTTTGTCTCTTTTTTACCCTCCTCTTTTCATCTCTACTTTTCACAATTTTGTCATTCGCACAAAATAATAAATCATCGTTAAATCTGATTTGGACTCCAGTGTCCACCATCTTTGACTGCATTACTTCATTGTAGTTCTGTTTAATATCTCTTTTCTCTCTCTTAGTTTTCTTTTGTAGTAGCATTAAATAAATCGTCATAAAATCTGATTTGGACTCCAGTGTCCACCATCTTTGACTGCATTTCTTTATTGTATCTCCGTTTAATATCTTTTTTCTCTCTTTTAGTCTTCTTTATTCTTACCGCAGAAACAAATTTCTCGAACTTTGCGAGGAAAAGCGCGTACAATAACATTCGTCTCCTTTTTCTCTGGTACAATCAGCCCTTCATTTTGGCCTGTGCTTGTTAGCGTCTCATATTCATTAAAAGTGTTTTCAAGTATTCCATTTTCTGGAAATTTTCCCGAAAAATCATTCTCGCGCGACTTATTTTCAATATTTTTTGGTCTTTTTACTTCCGCATCCCATTTTTGTGGATTATCAACATTTTGAACACGTGTATCAAGTATTTCGTTTTTCCGACAGGGTGGCACAGCCTCCCAACTTGTTTTATGGGTCGGTCCACCTCCCCGCCTTGTCAACGAAGTAGCATATTTTTCCGTCGTAGTGTAAGTTTGTAATTTTCCCACTGTTAAAGAAGTCGCTTTTAGCGATAGGAGATTTCCGATATCTCCAAAGTCTCCTCCTAAAAACATCCACTGCTAGCGTAGGTACTAAGCCTACTTTTATCGTTTTTCTCTGGGCCATACCGTCCTTATTTGCAATTTCTATTCTTACCCAAGCAGATGGGCATGGGTGCTTGTCTCCATAATAACATAATGTTGTAATTTTATTTTTATGGTCTATCTCTGTTCTATTAATTAGGTCAGTTCGCACATAAGTTTGATCACTGCAAGAATCAATTGCCATTTCAACTAATTCCCCGTTCAATTTTCCGTATATCTTATGCGACTCTGCAAATGTGTAATTCTTTTCCCTATTATGGGTCATGGCCCAGGCTGTCATTTTATGTGGTTTTTGGTCATATATATTGGGGCAGTTCTTGCAAAATGCCCAGTGGTACCACAGTTATAGCAAGTTAATTCTCCTTGCGCCCTGTTATAGTGCATATTTTTGTTATACTCTTTATTTTGCACTATGTCTGCCTCCTCAATTTCTTCTCTTATTTTGGTCCACCTATTTGCCATTTCCGCCATTTCTTCGCTTGTTTTGGGGTTCTTTTCTTTCAAATATATTTTCAATTCTCTTTTGGTATTTTCTAAAAATTGCTCCATTACTGTTTTATCTATTATTTCCTTTATCTTTTCTTTTGTTTCTTCCGGGTCTTCTAACATTCTATAGTTTTCTAACTCTAGCCATTTTAAACACATATCTTTAAATTTGTACTCGAATTCTTTATATGTTTCGTTTTCTCGTTTTATTTCGCTTCTAAATCTTCTTTGAAAGTGCTCAGGGGAGAGTTGAAACTTTTCAAAAATGGCTTGTTTTAGTCTTTCAAAATCTTTTGAGTAGTCCATTGGTAATGCTTTATATGCAAGTTGTGCTTTGTAGTTAAGGAGGGGCAGTATTCTTGTCACCCAATTTGCTCTCGGTAATCCGCTTAATTCCGCCGTTTTTTCAAAATTGTATATGTATAAATGTACATCTTCATTTTCTTTCATTGGTTGAAGGTTTACTGCCTGCATTATCTCTATTGTAGATGATTTCTGAGGCTCTTGGGAATTTCTCCCTGCAATCATTTGCATTAGTTCTCTTCTATCCTCCCTATCTGCCTCTTCTTTTCGTTCTCTAGCAATCCTCTCTTTCTCTCTTTCTTTTCTATCTTCCTCCTCCTATTTTCTCTGGCTACCTCTCTTTCTCTCATGAAATTTAATATTTGTTGTGTTGTATCTATTTGAGTACTCCTTCGCGAGCCCCTGCTGGAAATTGAACTTCTACTACTGGTGCTACTTGGCTTACTATGATTCTCTCTGTTTTTATATCCTCTTAGCTCGTTTTCTGATTCTATTCGTTCTATAATTATATTTTCTTTTACCCTCAACTCCCCTACGTTTTGTACTTCATCTGAAGGGTGAGTTGGTTTTGTTTTATTCGTCCTTTCATATAGTGAGTTTTCTTCATGTATTATTGCCACTGTTTCTTTTGTCTCGGTTTCTCTATCTGGGAATAATTCTATCTTAAGTTGCCTTAGACTTTTTTCTTCTTCCCTGGTTCGTACCGGGGATCGCTCTATTACTGATTTTGTTTTGAAGATTTCCTCTTCACCCGTCTCAGAAATGTTTATTTCCCCTGTTGAGTGATATATGGTTCTAACTGACGGTGTTTTTCTTAGGGTATTTCCAGCGGGAGTCGCATAAAATTGTGTTTCTGAATTCGATTTTTGTTTTACCGCGGTAGATCTTCTCTGAATTCTCCGTTTGTCCGCCATTATTTCAAGGTTTACTTTACGTCTTCCGTCCGAATGAAAATCCTTTTATCAATGTCTCTTTTTATCTTTTCGTTAAAAATTGTTTCCTTTTAATTTGCCGATTCTACGTGGGTGGCGCAGCCTCCCTTGTCTCACAAGTTAATTATTTGCGTGATCTATTGATTCTTAAATTTTTTTGTTACTTATTGTTATCCGACTAGGCACAGCTCAGATAAAAAAAAATTCTCTTTGCGATTTTTTATATATGTACCCACAATAGGCTACTCTTGTAGGCTAAATTACTAGTCTCTTCGAAAACGTGGAATTCTTTCTACTATCAGGTTCACTGATAGGACCTTACTTGCTGCCACCACTTATTGGTGGGTAAACTACGGGGGTCACCACTTATTGATGCAAAAATGGCGCAAAGAGGTTGCTATGCCACTTACTCGAGGGGGAGAACCCCTTCTCGGCCCAAAGTAGTGGGATTCCCGCGGTTACTCCAACGGTTCCGTGTCTACTAGCGTGATCGAATGGTCCCAGGGCCACTTTTAAGGCCAAGGGCTACCGGTAATATTTCTAACTATCTCTTTAGACTCGACCTAGGCTGAAAAGTTAAAAGAGTATATAGTATAAAAAATTCTTACTGTATTCAAGACACGCTACAAAAGAACTGACTTAAAAAAGGAACTCTTTCTTCCAGCCCTCTCCGCTAGCCGCGTGTCTGCGACGGGGTACGGGGTGGTAATGAATTTTTCCAGCCAATCCGAGGGCTTACTAAGTTACTGGTCAAACTCCCTAACTGCGTAATTTATTGCCTCGTGGTCTATTAACCAATTACGCAATTAGGAGGACATAAAATGGCACCACAAAATAAAAGGAAAATGAATAATTATTACTAGGGGTAGGAAAATAATTAAGGGGCGAAAAGAAAGGAATCTGGGAGGGACATTTATCTGAACAACCGGGACCAAGGGTTCCAACACCTCCCTCCTAAGATAAATGGTAAGTCAGTATAGACAAAATAGTAGTTGAAAAGGTAAAGTCAGTATAGACTAAGTAGTAGTTGAAAAGAATATAATTGCACGTTCAGTTATCATAAATGAAGGGAGGTGGATCATTGTGTAGGCGGGTAGGGATGCCACATGCCTAAAAGACTACATTTATGTGCCCAAATTGTCTAAATCAACATGCGCTTTCCGATAAATAGGAAGGGACGTGGGAGGAGTGGAGGTGGGAATTGTCCTTTCATCTCCATTCATTTAGACTAAGCCTGAATAAGGATGCTACTGGGTAATACCTCCCTTTTTATAGCAGAAACATTTTTCTGACATTCATTTTAGAGGACTATTTAACTAAACTAATTTTCCTTAAATTTTTTTTTAAGTTACATGCATCGATGTATAAATGCAAATCAGACATTATGGAGTAGGGGTGATCAGTAATTTTGTAGGCAGTGGTAGGGGGTAGATGCCTCAAAGAGGGCATTTTAATGCCCGAATACCCTAACTCTCAATGATGCTTTTGATAAATATAGAATGAATTTTAGGGAAAGGGGAGTGAAGGCAGAAGTTGATAATTAATATCTTTGATCCTCGAGAATTTTTCTGGTATACGCCATTATAATTGGTGGTGTTAGGGGCGGGGCATAGTTCTTCTCCTGTTGCGGCAATATTTTTCAACGTTGCATAAAATATTAGGATATCACATTCACAAGTCTATCTGTATAGAGATGTAAAATGCAGGACGGGGTATCATGAACCTCGCTACAGATTTTCCGGGGGGTAGGGCTAGCGGATCGTACCAGGAGTTTTGCTTTTCCACGTTTTTAAATTGTATTTTTTTTTGTTTTCTTATTTACCTACAATACTTCAGTATATTACGTATACAGTATATTTAAGCATCAGAGAGTTTATTGTAGAAGTTGCGATTGGTTAAACCAAGTAGAATGTAAAAGGTCATGCAGAATTTCAATCCCTATAAACGATAACACCCCTCTCTGTTCACCTATAATTCTGTAATAAAAATATTATTGAGAAATAATTCAAAAACCTACTATTCATCGAGAATTTTGACTAATTATTCAAATTTTGTCCTAAATAAGAATGATTGCTGAAACACCAAGGCTTTTGAATTAGAATAACAAGTTTTTTGAAAGAACTAAAAAGTTTTAGTGTTATGACCGTGGGCTTGAGGAGAATTTAGCCTCCCTTATATACGGAGTAATTTATGTCTGCATTAAGTTTTAATGCAACTCCTTACTTTCAATTGGAAAAACTTGTTCTGCATTTTTAAATATATCTTATAGGATTTATTTTTAAATTGTATTCCTTTTGATTCTTCTTTTCGTGTTTCTGGGGCTGGGTATTGAGAGATCAAAGTTCTGTTCGTCATAAATTTTGTCTATTCTGACTTGGAATTTGCCTCCATGCTAATGAAATTTAATTTGAAAGAAAACTTAAAGGTACTTAAAAACATTAAAGACTTTATTTGGAATACCGTGTTCTTTCAATTTTAAAATTGGTTAGTTCTGGCCTAGTGTTTGACTCCACGTTATTAAAAAAAAGAAAGAAAAAACAAGATACTTCAGACAGGAAAACCTTTTGATGAGCACGTAGTGGACGTGTTCTCGGCCACAACGGATGAACTGGTATCACGTACCGCAGTGCTTGCAGGGGTCTCACGTTTGTCGGTAGGGGAAATACCCCCTTAACGCCTTCAGCCACTCAGATAATAATTTAATTGGTAAAATAAGAGGATCAAAGCACCATTATTTTACTGGCTTATATATTTTTTTTCTATCATATGCAGCATACTACGCAGCCTGAGTTAAGAGCAAAGTGGGCTTAATGTATTTTTTATATCCTATTTTTTTTAACAAGGCAATTCATATTGAAGGAAAGTTCTACTACTACTACTGCTACTACTACTACTAATACTACTACTACTTCTACCACAATATTTCGGAACGATTCCTGAAAACACAATGGCCGTTTAATCAGAGTAGGAAGCATTTCTGATGGTGGTAAAAACTCTAGCGTAATTAAGTAATTAGGAGGGGAGAAATCCCCTTATACACTGAATAATTTCTATTCGTTTTGAGTTTTAACATTGCTCCTTACTTTCAGTTGAAAAAACTGGTTATTGCTATTTAATTTCTGTAAGAAACCATAGTTTGGCTTATTGTGTTAGAGGATATTTTTTATTTTTTTTTAACAATTTTTAATAACTTACACCTTTTTGAAAATCTGGTCACAAATAGTATTGTGTTCAATTTAGTTTTACACCTCAAGTTTTCCCGAAAAAGAAAACCTAATACCATTCTCAAAACTTTGTATATATGCTATTTTGACAACCTGGATGCACTCGAACTCTTTTGATTTAGTTAAATTCTAAGAGCAGAAGTAGTAATAGCAGGAGTCCAGAAAGTCTTAATTTAATACCCTCAGCCGTTCATGAGTTATTGCTGAGACGTCTTATTGGCAACTAGCATGCACAATTGCACATACTGCCTTTTTATTTGTTTTTAAAGCAATATAAACTTTCTTTGGAAGTTTCCACTTTATAACCTATTCTACTCCTAAGTTATCTCACCTGGATACATTTACAACCTGGATGCACTTCAGATATTTTGATTTAGTTTAACTGTACCAGTAGTAGTTTTAGAAGAGGCAAAAAGCAGTAGTAATATTGGCAGCCCTAGGATTTTCATCTTAATACCATAGGGTGTTTCTGGGATAATGGTAATACACCCATTTGGTAATCTACATGTGCGCAGTGGGTTTCAATTCAACTCAACACTGCCCTCACCATTCTTTGGAAGTTTGCCTAATACCCTTAGGATTAGCAATAATAGTGGGCATAGTAGCAGAGGCAACACTGGGAGCTATAGAAGCAGTATTAGTAATATCAATAGTAGTATTAGACGAAAGCAGTAATAGCATTCAAATTGTGCCTTTTGGTTCTAGTAAAATAACCCCTCCTCATGTCCTGATAGTTTCAGCTTAATACTTTAGAGCCGTTACTTAGATAGTGTTGATGCATCTTGTTGATAACCTTCATGCACATAATATTTTTTGGTTTTGGAAAGAATCCCCCTTAGCATTCCATGAAAGTCTCCGAATTAACACCATTAGTCTTAGTAATGTTAGTACTAACAGCAGTAGTAGGGCTACTACTACTACTAGTAGTAGTATGCACATGGTGCCTTAGCTCAACATACCTCTCTACATGCTCTGAAAGTTTCAAAATAATAATATAAGTCACTCTTGATGGTTCTAGGTGTTTACTCCCCCTCCTGAAATACCGTTCCGCGGAAAATCCCCCCGGAAAATCCCGATTCAAACATTCAAAGGATTCAAACACAAAACACATAAAAATTGTGGGGAACCAAAACGAGCAGAAATTACAATAGACCACCTAGTCAAAATTAAAACGAGCAAAATTAAAAGGAGCAGGGCTGACAATGTCCCAAGTCTTCTTAAGACCAGAACATGATTTGCAATTTACTTGAAAAAACCGTGTATTGCCACTTTAATATACATATTCTGGTATTTATTCCTGATAGTCTTAATACTTCTTTATTTATTAAAGTCAAAAAAGTGAAAATATCTAAAATATATTTTTTTCAGTGAAG
>JAQQPU010006499.1:30014-42297 GCA_029168905.1 Artemia sp. Kazakhstan ARC1039 | reverse complement strand
TGAGGTTGGGACTATCACATATTATGCCAATTCAGTTGGTGGTCCACTCATAGTCCACAACCTCATGCATCACAACGCATCTTTTTCAAAATCTCCTAAGGTTTTCAAAATGTGAACTATAATAATTTTTCAAAAGTAATTTTTCAAAATTTGAACAATAAATTTTGTTCACAATCCATCGCTAAAACCTTCACTCCAATGGATCAGACTTTTAGTGGCACCATATGATGTTGGTACTATCACATATCATGCCAATTCAGTTGGTGGTTCACTCATAATTCACAACCTCATGCATCACAACGCATCTTTTTCAAAATCTCCTAAAGTTTTCAAAATTTTTGAACTATAATAATTTTTCAAAGTAATTTTTGAAAAAGTAATTTTTCAAAATTTGAACAATAAATTTTGTTCACAGTCCATCGCTAAAACCTTCACTCCAATGGATCAGACCTTTAGTGGCTCCATATGATGTTGGGACTATCACATATGGCAATTCAGTTGGTGGTCAACTCATAGTTCACAGCCTCATGCATCACAACGCATCTTTTTCAAAATCTCCTAAATTAGGGGAGGGGGTCTCGAAATACTCTTAAGGGGCGCGTCTTCTGATCTACCTCGTGTATAGGGGTGAGCACAAAATAGGCCTACAAAGTTTACTCTTTTTCCTTCCCCAATAATAGCACTGAAATCTAAACACAAAAACTAGTTTTATGAACATATTTATTGGCGAACGAAAGCATGTGTATATTTACAAAACTGGCGATAATAAACATAATGATCAGGTACAAACTCGACTAAGCACATAATATACGAATGAGCAGTCAAATAAATTAAAAAAAGAAATAAAGAACGATATGCGGAATTGTACAAATATTTTAATTAGTAAAGATATTCATATTCCCTATCTTACAACACATGTCACAATCTGGATGTTTCACCCAAAATGATAGAAGTTCACCAAAAAGTAAAAAAACAAAACAATTTGAAGTAAGTACACTAGATGAGATAGACAAAAGGAGAAACGGTGGAGAATCTCTTTTATGTCAAGTTGGATTCATTTATACAAATTAAGACGAATTTGAATTCGATTACGTCTCAATTCTACCTTTTAATCCTAGTACGCTGCTGCAGGGGACTTAAATTGTTAAACAAAAATTAGGTACATATCATCCAGAACAAACTCGAGAAGTTTCCTTTGTTTAATCTGAGTAAACCGGTTTTTCTCTCGCATTTGGTTATAATTAGCTTCTTTCTTGAAATAAACTACAATACAGGTATATTTTAATGAAATATTTAATGTATAGAGGTGGTTAGGTTATGTTAGATATTTAATTTAATGCATTCTAGGCAGCCTGCTTTCCATAATTCTTTGCTACAGTTTCCATAATTTTGTTACTAAAGTATTATATTTTCGTCATATTTTTCATTAGGATTAACGTAACTTCACTTCTCGAGTGTGTTCTGGATAATACATACGTACTAAAAAAATATGACATCAAGTAATGAAACTTTTCGTTTTTATGCTATGAATGTTTCGTTTTTATATCATTTAGGCCTATTATATATTATGACCAAAAACTGCAACACTCGTATTTAACTAGCCTATACATTCGAGTGCAATAGAAAGCAAGGTGGAAAAGTCGATGTCAATTCCTTATGCGTCTGAAAGGTTCCATTTTAGAATCATCTTGAAATTGGGCGCCTAACGCTATAAATGATCTTGAAAACGACAATGCGAATAAAAAAAAAGATAGTTATTCTTAGGAAAATCGCCTAATGGATATTATGTCATCAATTTGCCTTTTTCAATTTAAATTCAGCATAGTCCCCGTGCCAATCCCCCTTATTTTTTTTTTATTTTTTTTTTTGCAAAACTGCCACAGAATGGAATTGAATCCTAAAGATCAAACTTATAAACGTGAGAACATGGAATTGTCATTACCAAAGTTGGATCTAAAATTTTAGTAATTTTCAAATTGAACAATAAAACGTTAATTTTTTAAATTGCTTTTAGGCGAAAAATAATGTAGGTGTTTAACGCCAGGGTGGCGCTAATACC
Organism: Artemia sp. Kazakhstan ARC1039; assembly: GCA_029168905.1. Lineage (NCBI taxonomy): Eukaryota > Metazoa > Arthropoda > Branchiopoda > Anostraca > Artemiidae > Artemia > Artemia sp. Kazakhstan ARC1039. The sequence continues at coordinate 40,238 of JAQQPU010006499.1, read as the reverse complement.
GAATTGCAATGCCACAAATTAATAATAAATTTCATTTTTCAAGCCAAAGCACGCTTGATCCGTGGAATTTTCACAGGGTATTCAGAACAAAATAACGATGTTTTACAAATAGAGGATTTTGAGGACCCCTCTACAAAAATAGAATTAATTTCTTCAAAGGACCATCAGAATGCTCATGATATATATCTAAGTGGTGCAAAAAGTGGACATGGCATGTCCTTTCCAAAAAAAAGAAAAGAAAAAAAAGGAAAAAAAAAGACTGAACTGTTCAGCTTTTGGTGGCCATAACTTCTTGAGCCACTTGTCATAGAAAGGTAATATTTTAAGAAATATATATTTTATTGATTCGTTGGAGCCTTATGGCCCTTTACTAAAGGTAGCCCTAGAGGGTTGCATCTGAAGAACAGAAACTCATTTTATGGCTAATTAAATTTTTCTAATTAGTATTACATAAAAAAAAATTTTTGCTTCTCTTACAAAATTTCAATATACATTATTACCTTCCTATGGCTAGGGGTACATAACGAGTCAATAAAATAAGTTGAAACAAAGAATAACTAAAGAGAAAAAGAGAGATTATTGCCATATGCTTCCGTGTTAGTGTATTTTAATTTCATTTGTTTACAGTATTTTAACAAGCCATTGACATTATTCCTTATTTCTAGAAGGAAAGTAACCCAGCTTTTAAAAAACTGGGTTGACTAACTCTGCGCCAGGGATTTACACAGGGGGAAGGGCTCCCCCCCTAAAAAATCCTAATTTTCCCAAGTTTTGGGCACTTCTTATTTTATTTTGAAATATTTTCTTTGCCCACCCCTCCTGTAAAAAAAAATCAGAGAAGGTGCCTGTGCTGAGCAAAAAATATGGACAGACAAGGAAATTCCATTTCGGAAAACACAAATTCTCTTTATTACTGTGGTAAAAACCTAAGATAAACTTGACCCTATGTACATTATATCAGTTTTCATGAAGGTTTATTATATATGTAAGATGCGTTTCTACACAATGTTTCAATACCACATATAATACTGAAAAAGTACTTAACATATAAAATACTTTTCAAACGGTTTACTGAACGCGGGTGGTTTCTCGTTTGATAGGAACAATGCTTTCCATAAGGTAATTCAGTTTTTGTGACTATTTTAAACGAAATGAGCAATTTGAAATTTATGTGGCGCCTTGAAGCTCAATAACCGACATGTTTTATACTAGACAAGCTGGAAAAGTATCAAATGAGACTTGTTTTGCTTCTCGTAGCCTATGCGAATTATTTCTATGATTATTAAACACGAATTGCCATGAATAGAATGGGGGGCAAGATTCTTCATGAGCTGTTCAAAAGGCAAAATACTCCTTAGAAAAGTAATTGCTTCTTGTAAAAGAGGTACTGGGACTATTTCTTGAACAATCGAAGCTGTAGGCTGAAGTGACTAGTGAGAACTTAAAAAATAGGGGCATTGAAAATAAATATCAACTTCAGTAGGACTAAACAGAATTTTGCGTATTTTAATACAATTAACACTATCACTAATTATACAAGTTTCAAACTATTCAATTAATGAAGGCAAGCTCCGCAGAGACACTTCTGCAGAGAACTATTGTCCCTCTCTATTTAATGATCATGACAATCTGCAACGGTTGCAAAATTCCATTAATAATAACTAAAATCACCGTGAACACCCTCGAGAGTGTTTGTCACCCCAATATCCCAAAGCACATCCAAAGGGATGGAGGAAAAGTCAAAATGAGACCCAGTTTCTGAACAACTTTGCTCTTCCGCTTTCACTTCACATAGCATTTGATCATAAGACGATTGTTTAAACAGTTCTGCTGGCTCCGGTGAGGGGGTAAGAAGCCATGGTTCGTCCTTAAATTCCTGCTTCAAAAGAGTGCTAAATTCAGGAAGTCGAACAGATGGCTGAGCAGAAGGAATGTCATAGTTATGGCTCGTTTCATATCCTGGAACATCATAATTTGATAGTTCTAAAGGATCTTCATACAAAGAACCTTCACTTTTAATTGAGGTAGAGTCGCTGATTGTAATGTCGGAAATTGGACTCGGAGGGTTAATTACTGGAAGCGTGAATTTCGATACGTCGATGGTAGCACCCTTAGCAACTGTCTCTTTAAACCTCTTATCAATAGTCAGCCTCACTTTGAGGTTGCTGTAGTCAAGAGTCTCGAAGTTGGATTGCCTAACCTTAGCTCTGGTAGTTGTTACAATCGGGCAGACAATTTTTCCACGATTGTGAGGCAAAATACTGATTGGAGTGTCTTTCTTTACAGGCGACCCCGTTACTGACCCGCTATCCATTTTCTGCTTCTTTCTAGGTCTATACTTATAATCAGGAAATTCTTGCATATGGAGGAGTCGAAGTCTTTCGGCTTCATCAATAAATGGTTTCCTTTGCTCCTCAGAGAGAAGTTTCCATCGTCTTCCAAGAGTTTTGGATATCTCTGCATTATGCATATCAGGCTGAATTGCAACTATTTTTCGACGTTCAATCTGAGACCAGACCATAAACGCGTTCATCGGACGTTTTATATGATCAGCAGGGCGTTTCTTTGTCTAAAAATAATAAAGATAAGATTAGGAACCTATTTGAAAAAAGCTAACTTCTCGTTCGAAGTTTGTTTAACTGGCATTTATCAGATCAAAGAAAGTAAATGCTAACATGCGATTAAGTTCTGAAGTCAGCTTTTAAAAAATTCTTATCGATTACAGCACAATATGTACATTTATGGGCTGGTTTCTTTTTGAAAGAAGAAAAAAAATGTAGTGAATCGAATTATATCACGTTTTGTCTAAGCACTGTTTAGAAAACTTTTGGTACTTGGGTACTATATGGGCCTTTACAAGGAAAACAATCACGAAAAATCCGCCTATTCAAGAGACCGCTAGTGTAATGCAATGCAAGGTGTGGTTTTCATTGCGTATACGATATTTAAACTGTTGTTTTTTGGGGTTTAGGGTGGGGGAAAAGATACCTAGGTTAGGTTACATGTTTAATATATGCTATGCTTTACAACCTCCCCCCCCTAATGTGCAAATATATCTCCCAAATTTGTTTATAAACTACTATATATTCATACTATTTTATTTTATTTCATTAGCATTAACCAAACTTGACTTTTTAGAAAGGCCCATATAATGTAGAGGTACTAAACTTTTTCCTATTATGTATGAACAAACAACAAATTTAAGCTTGCAAATAAGGTCTCAAGGGCTACTTGGACAACAGTCAATAAAGTTAAAGAAACTTACAATATTACCGCTTTGAGCATATATATTCTAAAAACTCAAATCCCCGTCCACCCCGCTAATATCCCCTCTATTCTTTATATCAAAACAAAGGGTATATCTAACGATCCAGTCACAGTAGATGAGAAAAATAAATCGCATACGCCTACGACTACAGCGCCAACATTGCACCCCAAGCATACTTGGTGACTAGGGTTATAAGTTTCAACTGTGACCTTCAACCGATCAGTGCGAAGATTACTGTATTTTTTTTTTCTTTAATTAGAGAGCTTGAAACAGCAGTTTTCCTGTTTACATGATGAATTTGACAAAAGATACAAAGACAGTATTAGCAAAACAATACTTGGGAACAGCTTCGTATTTATACTAACTTTTCGGTACTGCTGTACTAAACGCACTCTTTTATATACTGCAATGCAAACCAGTCACGAAATAGACCGAGACGCGTGATGAAAAACTGGTTACACTGCCTTGTGGAATATAAACAAAGGCAAGAACTATATTTAAACTGTTGTTTTTTTTTGGAGTTCAGGGAGGGGGGAGGTACCTAGGTTAGGTTACGTATCTAATATATTATATGCTTTGCCCCCCGCCCCTAATTTGCAAATATATAGCCCAAATTTGTTTCTAAACTATTATAAATTCATCTTATTTTATTCAATAGCATTAACCAAACTAGCACTATATAAAAGAGTGCGTTTAGTACATGAGTCATCAACTTTTCAAACCAGGTTCTGGCCATTTCAATTTTCCACTTCTCCATTACAGTATGGCGCTAAAATTAACAAAGAACGAATATTTTTCATAAATCTCCTCTTTTTTCATCAAAAAGTGCGACCGGATAGATACAGACGAATTTTTCGGGAGGGGGGGGGGAGGATAACAAAAAATTGGAAACAAATAATATATTATAAATAAGAAGCAGATACTCGAGAAAATTCAGGAGTTCAAGTAGAACCGGGCCCTGAGCCCCTCCCCCCTTCGTATATCCCTTGTTATGACAATAGTGGTGTTTCTACAAACACCACTTCATGATGTTTCTACAACCCAAATAGGTGAACCAATTTTAAACTTTATGAATAAAAACATTTTATTAAGCTTTAAACCAATTTAAACCTTCCTGTGTGGCATCTAGCCGCTAAGGCAAAAAAGGTTAAGGGTCAGATCGTCAAAAATTCTTTAAGCCTCATCGTAAATCAACAAGGCTACATAAAATTTGCATTGCTCATGGACTATTGACACCCGCACGGATGTTTCTCGCTCTTCAATAGACCTGCTTATGCCCGTTTCAGGTTTTTTTTTACGTAGAAGAGACTGCACAGAGGGGAATAATATTATCTGCTCTGTTGAATTTGGGGTATCAATAATCCCTGAAAAGAGAATAATGGAAAGGCGGTAGAAGATTTACATTGTTTTGGTACCGGAAGCTTGATGAAGGCTACAATAGTGAGACGAAATACCAGAATGTTGTCAGATCAAAAGATCACATCTTCAGTTACTGAATTCAATAGAGCGCTCTTCCATGTTCAACAATATTTAGGATTCTTACATCGAAAGCAATAAGTTACATAGGAAAAGGATGAAAAAAAATCGAGAGAAGAATAGAGAGAGAGAGAACAACATATTTTTTCTTCTATTTCATACAGATTCTTCAATTAGGTGAAACAATTGTGAAAGACGAGTAAAAACTATTCGAATCAAACATTTTATTTGTTTTTTTCTTTTTATCGTCAGTTTCTTTCGTTTCACTTCTTTTTATCTACTGGCTGGAAATCACCCTCGTTTTAATTGTAAACGAGGTTTTTTTTTAAAATTATGTTTTCTCGTTTTTTTTTGTCAAATTGTGAAGATATAAGGAACAAAAATACATGCACCTATTTAATCAAACTAAGGATTACACTACTATCATTGGTCTGTGAATGAAGAAAAGAATCACACCCCGGGCATGAATCCTTCCTCTTTGGAGGACAAAAAATACATGGAAGTAGTGAAATTGTGAGATATTTGAAAAAATAGCTTTTCAGACTATTAAATCATATCAGGCTTTAGTCTCCTTCGGAAAATGTTTCACGCTTGCCTACTTTTAGACATTTTATTCGAGCGTTCATGCCAACTTTTTTCAACATTCAAGAAAGAAAATTACTTTATCGTTTCCGTTTCAGAAAAGACAATTTCAATTTTGTACTGACGTTACGGATTTAATTATGATTCAAAATAAAGATTAGAAAGTTTTTTGGGGTAAATATGCTGTAGAAGTAGTAGTAGTAGCGTGTAGACATTGTATTTTAGTCAATCGATCATCCCTCCCATTATTTCCTGAAAGTTTCAATTTAATACCCTAAGCCACTCCTGAGATACGCCCTTTTGAAAACCTGCATGGATAGTGTGTTTTATTTAGTTCAACACTTCCCTCGACATTCCCTGAAAGCTTCACCTGAATGCCGTTGGCCTTTTGGACACCAAAGGTCACGTATTTAGTATATATATATATATATATATATATATATATATATATATTATTCAGTTGTTTGGGAAGGTACTTGTGTATTATATGGTACACACTCGAGATGTGTAATTAGGTTAATCTTAATGAGATATACAAATATATACTGAAAATACAATACTTTAGTAACAAATTATGAAAACTACAACAAAGAATTATGGTAGGGGGGCCGCACAGAACGCATTATATTAAATACCTAACCTAACCCAACCAAAATACCATCTCTATATATTAAATATTTAATTAAAAAAAACTACAACGTAGATTAAACTGAGCCTAAGCTAATTTTCTTCAAATACTGACATGTATAAACCGGTTATTGTCTAATCTATAGATCCAAATTCTCGAGTGTGTACCATATAATACATCACTGCTACCTTTGGGAATATCACTGCTATTTGACCTGTCTGTTTATTTGCATTGGTGCCGCAATGCAAAAAAGAAGAGAACAGAAGGTAGATTGGAGAGGGCAAGAAAAGAATACCCATAGAAGGGGGAGGGGTGCTTGGAGGTTCAGCCCCCTCCATTGAAATCATAAATTTTCTTGAGATCCTGGGTATTTCTTGTCCAAATTATCAAATCAATTTTTATGACCCCCCCTTAAATAAATGTTAGGCTATTATAGAAGAAACTTCTGTTGGTAGAATGTAAAAAAATGTGTTTAAGGCCGTACAGCCCAATATCAACAACGATGCATATTTTTAAATTTTTATACCTTCCAAATAAACCCGCAAAATCAAATAAAATAGCCAAAGAGTGCCAAGCTTTAGCCAAGTGTTTGAAAAGTAAATTTGCTGTAACAATTAACGATGACAATTTAGAGTATTTGGGCAAGGCCTACTGATTGAATCAGAAGACTAGGGCGGTGTATGTCACGATCTTGTGTCTTTCAAGGGAGGGACACATTTAAGACAAATATAGGATCTTGCACAACATACGCTTAAAGTGAAGATAAACGAAGGCGCAAATTATTATAGCAATGGCTTTGAGAACAAACTACGAAACTACAGACAAGGGGTTTTGACATAAGACTAATATAATGTTTCTATTGGATATTTTAATAAATAATGTTAAAAGAGTGACTATACAAAAATGAAAAACTACAAATCGAGAATTAAAAACTACGAAGCAAAGAAGAAAACTTAAAACACTTTTACAGGCATTTTTCCAATTTAAGAGGTTTAAGTAATTATTTAGCAGATCCTAGACGGTACTCTTCTATTAACCGGACTCTTTTTATATCTCAATCTCGAGACGCGTTGAAAAACCCGTTTTTCCGGGATGATACAAGACACCGCTGTAGAGAAATACAATGTATAGCGTGGTTTTAATTGCATATACGATATTTAAAGTGTTTTTTTCGGGGTTTTGGGGAAGAGGGAAAGGTACCTAGGTTAGGTTACGTATTTAATATATGCTATGCTTTGCCCCCCACCCCTAATGTGCAAATATATAGCCCAAATTTGTTTCTAAACTATTATATAGTCATCCTTTTTCATTTTATTTTATTAGCATTAACCAAACTAGCACTATATAAAAGAGTCCGGTTAATAGAAGAGTACCTCCTAGACTTTCTATTTCCTTCTAGATTTTGAGGCTTGCTTAACACAGAGGGGAGGTATAGGGTGAGGTGGGCGACAAGATTGATCCAGGTGACCAAAAAAACATAAAAGTATTTCATCGAAAGTTTTTCTTTTTGTCTCTTCCCCTTATCCAAATTTTAAGTTTTACGATTTTTCAAACAGTGTTCTATACAATATTGTATGACTCGTCTAATTTCCCCATTTTCAAAATTTAGCCCCTCCCCCATTAAATTCTCTACGGAATGCTACAGGTAGGTGTACAAGGAGAGCTTTCGAGCGAATACCCGCTTTCCAATTCTCTATTCCCATTTTATCTTTTCCCCATAGCCAAAAATTCGCCAATTTTTACTATTTTCTAGGCCATTTCTAAGGTTTGGGAATTTATTTCGGCCCCTCTATTGAAAGTATTGTTTGTACCTGGCATGCTACCAAGTTTATATCGTTATCAGCAAAATTGTACCAAGCCACGGTCTTCATTCCTGTCGTATCTTAAAACATGGGTGTTAAAAGGATAAAACAGATCAGGTTTAAGCCATTGAATAATTTCATCACCCCAGTTTTCTTTGACCATATGATGTTCTTAGGCTGAGATTTATTTTTCGTTTCCCATGGTCATGAAGGGCTGTCTGTAGTTATAACAGCCGAACGAAGACAATAACTTTATGAGCAACAACAGTGAGAATACAGATCAGTAGCCTAGCCCTAATTTTATTCTGGAGAGGGTAAAGAAAAAATAGATAATTTTATGAAAAGTTGGCTACATCTTCTTATAAGAATATCTTGAAAAGTAGCCTACCTGAGTTAGGTAAATATATTCCAGGGGTGGACCTAGAGCCCAAAGTAGTACCATTGATCTTTGATGAACTTATAAAAAAAATTGTGTCATAAAAGCTAAACCAAAAACAGGCTGGTATGACCTACTAATGGGCCTAGCCTACAGGTTTTTGGGTAAATTTTCCAATTAACTCACTAATGAGATAGCTAAGGAATAGACATAGACCTACCTTTGGAACAGGGGCGTAATTTTCTATGGAGCAGGGGGGGGGGCAACTACCCCTCCCAGACCTTAATTTACTCCCAACAGAAACCTAGTTTACCCCCCCCCCCGCCAGCTGAAATTTAGTTTCTTCAAAAATCTTGTCAAAACTAAGATAAGCCTACATAGAATACAAACATCGAATGAAACGGGCAAGACTTGACAAAATCACGTCACTGCTTTAGAATTGGAATTTAATCCTGCTTCTGAATACAGTATTCATTTCCATTGAAAATAAACTTTACTCCATCCCCCTTTAATGTGTAATTATACACCTTGAATTGTAAAGGTTATGCAATGAATTTCCGGTTATTTTCTCATGGAACAATTTATGCTCTGGATGCATTCTTGAAAGCTACATTTACCCAACCCAATTTTCAAGACAGCCTATCATGTAAAATTTGCGACATACATTAAATGTTAAATTAAATTGAAGAAAAGAGTGATTTGATGAGAATTCAGTGTCTAGTCTATATACAACTCAGGGTATACATTTGAACATTAGGGGGAATGGGGTGAAACTTCATTTCCAATGCAAATGAATATTACTATTGGATTCAGGATGAAGTTCAGATTTTAAGGGTAGCCTATATCTAGGCTATTTCTTAGCTATCTCTTTGTTGAGTAAATCAGAAAATTAACCGAAATTTTTCAAGAGACATGAAATTCCATAGAAGATTATTTTTTTGAATGCAATGTTCTAAACATTAGAAAAAGGGGACGCGTAGAGAAACGGACCTGAAAGATTTTTCTCATGGAACAATTTAGGCTCTGGATGCATTCTTGAAAGTTAGATTTACCCAACTCAATTTTCAAGACAGCCTATTATGTAAAATTTGCGACATACATTTATAAAACTTACTTTAGTAGCATCTGTGTAAGGAGTTGAAGATTGAGTAGAAACAGACATAGATCCGAATAAAAAAGAACTACTAGCCATTTCACTTAGAATAATTCATAAGACATCGACCTTGTCTTCTTAAACGACCAAAACTAACAACTTATCTTAATCAATTTTAGCGCTGTAGAATATATGCTTTTTCGAAGAGTTGGCACCAGAACGGAGTTCAGCCAATCAGGAATCGCGATGGCAGATTTTACTATAAAATCGTGAACCCAGTTGAAATACGATGGACTTTCTGCTTTCGCGTCTCTATTTTCCTTAGCATAATGAATCTTATTTTTGAAACAGGTTTGTATTATAGAATTCTATTTGCTTGTTAGAGATTCAAGTTTTATTAAAAAGCTAACTAAATTAAAATTTAATTTAGAATGAAAATAGGGAAAGTCCATTTAAAAGTGACCTTTTAACAAAATGCTATGATGAATTTTTTACATAGGCCTTTACATAAACCTATAGGTGTGAATAGGTCCTACCCTATCAAGAATCATGAAATCTTTCTATATTTAGGGGAAGGAGTTAAAATTTGAAAATATTTTAGAGCCTCTATTTTTCCATGGGAGGAGGGGAACATCAATTCGGTTTTGGGTAATGAGATTGCTTCCTCCCGCTTCTGTGTGTGAGTATGTATAAATTTTTATTCAAGGTTAATAGAGGAGATATTGCAGGTCAAGCCTGACAAAAAAATTATTGATAAGTAGTGACAAAAGCAATAATGACTGAAATTGAAAAGAAGGTACTGGTTAAAAAAGCGGTAAACACGCAAAAAGTGAAGTTTCGTTAACACTAATGAAATAAAACAAAATAGGATGCAAATATAATAGTTTAGAAATAAATTTCGGCTATGTATTTGCACATTAGGGGGGGGGGGGGGGGGTAAAGCATAGTACATTTAAATACGTAACCTAACCTAACCTAAGCCAACCTAGGTACCTTCCC